>KL567055.1:33312-58134 GCA_000715275.1 Gyrodactylus salaris
AAATACTTTTAATTGAGAGCGTTTCTTCTAAAAGATAGCATTTTTCATGTAGTTCCCAAATATTACTCCTATCTCTCACCAAATCTGTAGATGGTCGAGAAAATCCCGGTTTAAGTTTTGGCGCAAGTTCAAATTGATTTGAATACGATTTTCATACACAAATTATTTTTGCCTCTTTCCAACACCTAGATTACGATTGAGCGCGATCTAAAAGAGGTAAAATCAAAAAGCAGTGCCCTAACATTCCGTATTCTTGCACATAGGTTTTGTTTTTTTAAGCTTCTGATTGGTTATGTGTAAGATCAAATTTTGAGAAAACCATAAATTATAGAGATAATAAAAATTATGAAAGAAATTCAGTTGTTTTTCTAAGAGTTGGAAAATTTCAATTCCAAGATAAAATTTTTTTTTTCAATCCTAACCCTACAGATTTTTGAGGTACTAAATTCACTTCCAATAATTTATAGATGCTGGAATATTACTCCCCGAGTATGAATTCAAACCTCTATCTAATCGCCTTTGTCGTCACCTTAATCCTGTGTCCACTGAGTTTGGTGAAGAATATGAAAATATTTTCAATAATTTCAGCGCTGGCCAATCTCACCACCCTCATTGGCCTAGTGCTCATATTCGTATACTTCTTCAGCATTGGCTTCCTCGACTGGACTAACCTTCAGGCTCCGAGTTAGTTTGAGCAAAGGATGACTCTTTCTTCATTATTCATAACCCTTATCCTTCTTAGTGGGCATTAAAGAGATTCTCATTGCTTTCAGTATTATGATATTCGCCTTTGAGGGAATTAGCCTGGTGAGTTCAGTATCAACTAGCTAATCCATTGTCATACCCTTTTTTACATAATCACGTCTACTAGAGGTAATTGTCTTCTTTCATTCTATTGGTTATATTCAGGGCTCAGTGAGAGAGTGCAATCCTTTTCCAGTCCATATGGCGTCACAATGATAGAATATCTTCTAATTTTTGTTTAATTCAACATAATACTAATCTTATCAGCTGAAGGGGAAAATATTCCCAGCTCATAATAGGTTTTGATATGAATTCAAAATTTTCACTCGAATAAACAAGAAAAAAATTCTGAATATTCTGTATTGTCAAAATATAAAATTTGTAAAAATGTAGATCTGATTCCTTAGAATTGTATTTAGGAAAAAAATCTTAAACTGAATATGTAAAAATTAACTCATAGCTGAATAAAACTTTTACACCAATTTAGTTTACTGCGATTCTCTATGACTTTCAACCCATATCGAAGTGGAATTTTTTATGATACCAGTCTAATGAGTAGTGCTTATCCAAAATATAATTTTTGTTATTTGAAAAAAATTTGTTATCGAATTCGTATTCAGCATCCTCTATATTTCTCGAAAATGTATGATCTGGATAAACTTCTTTCAAAAAGCAACGCGTCTATACCTGGTGTTGGAGGTAGTAATGGGATCTTTGATCCTCAAGGAATCCTTGGTTGTGTGATATTGTATTATCTAGTTCTCATAAAAATTACTCTTGATTTCCCACTAATTTAGAGTAGCATAAACATCTTAATAACTAAAAATTGGATAAACAGGTTGATTTTTTATCAATAAATACCATTTTTCTTGTAAAAGTCTTAGGCTAAAATTAGTTTTTCGTCGAATTTGAGCTAAGCCAGGAATGAATTAGAATTTTCTAAAACAAAACCAATAAAATCCCTCTAGAGTAAATATCTTTTTGTTTAAATTTCACGTAGATTCTGCCAATCAATTCAAAAATGAAGAACCCCGAATATTTCCTTCTCTACGACGGAGTACTCGTTGTCGGTATGGTTATCGTTGTAGTTTCAAACTCAATTCTCGGCTTCCTCGGCTTTCTCCACTTTGGCTATCGAACCCCGGGGAGTATAACCTTTTCAATTCCTGAACATCCACAGTAATTTCAAAAGAATCTATCACTCCTCAGCTCTCTCCTTAGGCAGTAAAATAATTATTTTTTAAATATGAGATATATCCAGAAATTCTACAGCTCTAAAATCTAGGCTTGAAGAGTTAAAAATGAGTTTCTCTCTTTTATGACGATCTTCTCTCTAGCGTCCTTGGCCTAATCAAGCCCCTGTTCATATTCGCGATATTCATCACCTACATGCTGCAGTTCTACGTGCCAGCAGAGATCTTCTCTCGTTTAGCCTTGAAGCTAAACTTTTACCGGGAGTCAACGCAGCAGAGACAAAGCTATTATCTCATTTGCTTCAGAATCATTCTAGTATTCATTACATGTGAGTCTCTTTCGGACTGAAGCGGAAGAGTGTTTTGTTCAATCTTGAATTTAGTTTTCGAAACAATAACTCTAAAACAAACATGGAATGTGCGGAGCAAAGATCAATCTCGAATTAATGCATCGATAAACATTTTTGTTACCAATTTCTCTTTAGATCAGTGTCTAGAACAAAGATTACAGAAGCGAATTGCTCACCATTCTTCTTGCCACTAGGCCTTCAAAAAAACTTAAAAATACTCAAAAGTAAGGTTTCATGTAAGAAATATATGATTTTTCAAAAATTCTCCGGTCAACTCTCATTTTTTTTACACTTTTGGAATTTAGAGCTAATTTTCAAAAATATGTAAAAAAGGGCATATCAGTTTTTTTATAGTGTGACCAACAAATGTATTTTTTGAACTAAAAATCAATATCTATGATCGAATGATCGAATGATGTTAAGATATTAAGATAAACATGTTTTTTTGCCTTTTTGAGTATATATTTAGAAAGTATATGTCTACTTATGAGTAATGATACCAATATGTAATTTAGATTAAAAATCTCTTCTAATTCTCATAGACGGCTTGGCCATGACAATACCGCACATTGACCTTCTTTTGTCATTAATCGGGTCCCTCTGCAGTTCATTCCTCGCCATAATAATCCCGCCTGCCCTGGTTCTCATCAACCGCTGGCACGAGCGTCCCACAAATCCAGATTTCAATGCTAAGGTCCTCTTACCAAATACCTTGCTGATTACATTCGGCCTGTTGGCCTTTATATCGGGTACAATAGCGACAATTATGCAAATCATTGAGGTTGTATGAGCCTCTCGAATCGTTACACGTTTTTTGATCAGAAATTTTGTATCAAATATTATCGATTTTTCTATAAAATATTTTTTGATTTTTGTAAAATATTTCTTTTCTATCCGATAACCTTAAGTGTGCATGTATTTCTTTGGTTAGAACTCAAGTTACAGATTTATTCCTTTCGCAGTAATGGTTTCACAAGCTTTTGGAATATCCTACTTTCAACTCAATCGAATGGAAATTACGGCCTGTCTACAGGTCTGACAAACAAAAACCGTCACTTAGAAAAAACTGCCTAGCTCACATAACGGTATATAACGTTTGAGACTGCTTCTATAAAAAAAAGTATCAAGCATGCAAAATACGAATTTGATAATTAAATTTCTTGAACTAGCTAAAAATAACTTTTGGATAACAAAAAGTATTTATTAGTCGATTATACTTGCAAGTAGCATTATCAATTATTTATAATTTGGTATGATATTTTATCCCCTTTATTCTAATTTTAACTAATTTTTCTTTTGCGAAATGAAAAAATAAAAAGCCTTTATTTTTCTTATGTATCCCATGAGATACGAATAATAGCGAAATAGAAAACGAGAATGGTTTTAAATGAAGAAAAACTCCAGGTCTAAAATTTCAATGCTGTGAGATCAAAGAATGAAAATGTAAAAATTTAAAATTAATTTCAAAGTTAAGAAATAAACTTTTTTTTTTTGAAATAAATTCTAGAAAACACCTATTATTGCTCATTATTTTGCTGTAATAATCATCTCTATACAAAGTGACAATAACCCTATTTTATATTTTCATGTAAAAAAGATAGTCCCATGCGTTATGCGACCTCTTTCTATACTTGGTAAAGAGGTCACAAGATTAAAGGAATTGGGAAAGAGAAGCAGAGTTTTAAAATATATGAAAACTAATCTATCCTCAAATAATATGTAATGTAAATAAATACACACTCGAACTCATTCCTTACTCTCAAATATTGTCTCTTATGCCCCTGTTCTTGTCAGAAGCTCAAATCTACTCAAACATAAAACATGTGTCATGGTCCCCCTTTATTCCACCCTCCAGTCGTGCACATGTTTCTCAATTGGAGGATGTACTCTCATATACAAGACTCAAGAAAAAAAGATTGTTGTTGTTTAGTTGAAAGGAATAACTCTTAAATTTTATTCAGCTTAATTGCGACTTGCAGAGGAAATTTAAGCGTAAACATATTTTTATTACACTTTTGCTCTGGCAGAAAAGAAACATTGCCTCCAAATTGTATATTTACATCTGTGTTTTATTAATACAGAATGGCTATTAAAAAAAACAGAAATCAGATTTCTGTCCTCCCTCACCCCACCCACCGATAGCCGTGTCAAAAGTGATACACACGACTCACATTTGTGCGTTATATCCGATTACAAGACACAGTGAGGCCTCGTGTAACATGATTGAAGACTGATAAATCTCAGCTCTATACATTTGACAAGGGGAATTAAAATTCTGTAGATTAAAATTAAGTGATATATTATCCGTGAATATATCTCGGGCGTTATTTTATCGACTTTTTATAAGTTAATCTTGAAGCCAATCTCTTGGACAATATAAAAGGTCAACTTTGAGCTTTTGTATGCTTTCTATTTTCTCACAAATCTTGAAATACAATTGATATACAAAGTCAAAAACCAAAAAGATTTTGAAATGCTAAAATATCATTTTTCCATAAATCTTTATTTGGTTTTAGTATGAATTTGAAATCCTTCAGTGCTAATTTGAATTTCATTTGACGAGTCCTAATTTGGACTGAAAAATGTTTATCCACATAATTCAACGAGAAAGTACAAGCTAGCATACTTTTGGATCAATATGGACTGAGATTTGGTCTTTCAGAATGTGTAATTACTTTTTATCTAAAAAATCTGTTTCGAATGTTTGCATTCGATCATTTTTGAGCACTAATTACTAGGGCTACCCGAAATATGCATCCCTTTCTAAAACAATATACACATTAATCTTAGAAATATGCAAAAATACGCTTTTTACCGTGTAAAGCACGTATTTTTTTCGTCTAAAATATACACAATTTAAATAAAAATATGCATTTGGTAGCCCTAACGATTAAAGAAACCGGGAATAACTGTTAGAATATTTGGGAAAGTTTCTGTAACTTTTATTTTACTCGTATATTTTTAATACTGTTTTTAAAAATACCTATTATCATGGATTTGTATTTATAAAATACAGACAAATCTTGAATGAAAAATAAGGGGTTGATTTTCACGAGAACTGTAAGTAGTTTTGGATAATGCAAAAACCAAGGCAAAAGAGTATGTAATCTTTTTGCAATTCTCTTGATGGGCTACATCACTTGACTTTGTGACAATCCCTCGAACGCTACTGGAAAGAGCTACCTTTTTGACAATTACAAATGAAAAGTTTATGTACAAGATTGACACTCAAAGGAGTTTGTCTCTTGTGATGGTACAGTCTCGTTAGAGCCATTCAGTCGCCCCTTTCCATCTCTCTCTCGAAGGGAATTAGTTATTCAAACGAGAGAAGCCTTCTTCAAAACCAAGAGAAATTTGAATAATTTTGCCCACTTTTTGAAGTATGCACTGGTAACTAAGGTGTGCTCGTTCTTAATACACTTTCATAAAGCAGTGTGTTTGACATTTTACTGACAAAGGTCTTTGAATATTTGCTAGAAATTACCCGTATTCTTCTGCTAGCCCTCTTGTTTTGATTAGAAGAGATTTTAATTTTACCCCCTAGAAAAATTTCCCTCGTTTAAATTTTTTTGCAGCGCCAAACCTATGGGAGACAGCTTAGTTATCTACCTCATTGTATTATCAGAGCTAATGAGTATATTTCTCGTAGAGACAAAAGATTAGAGTGAGGATTGACTAAGACTTGATACAATGCCTGAAGAAGAAAATAAGCCCTTTTGAACTGAGAGGAAAATCATATTAAGATTTCTCAAAAGAATATCTTTTCGAACATGACTTTATTCTGCTAATCCTATCGGATAAAATAGACTGCCTTGCTATTTCGAAGAAGAAAAAACATGTTTCAGTAATCGGATTACCTAAATGCGCCCCTTGTTCCCAGATCAGCTCCTAATTTAAATCAAATTATCACATGATGACATTAGACTACACGCTTTAATTCTCATGTAATAATACACGCCAATGTACTTGACCACAGGCCCATGGGATAATTGACTGCACAGAAATGAATGAAAATCAAAAGAATTTCCGACTCAAGGTGCTAATGTGCCTAGAAAGCCCAAATGTGTTAATTGCTGGCGACGCCCAAGGTATGATTACCTAATGGATTTTTTCCATTTTCACGAAAATCATTCTTCTCAAACAAAAAAGAGGGGGAAAGTATGTCCATGATTGAGTAGTAGTGATTTATGGCCACGTGCTGTCCGGCCTCCGTCAATCAGGCAACAAGCTCTTACAAATCGTTACACATGTAATAATGATAACCTCTGTGGGCTGTTCTCTCTTGAGGAAATCGCTAACCTCTTGTTACCAACACAAAATGCATTTCCTTTATGGAAACTAAGCACTTTGAATGACAGGGTTACTCAACATTGTTGTGTGCGTTGACTCAACAGATGTCACTTGATATATGCCTCGATTTTAATCAATTTATCTCAAATATATATTTTTATTATTTTCGTTAACAAAAGGAAAAAGTGTCACATTTCTACTAAACGGGCTACTTAGGATATATGGCGTCAGAGAGTGAGATGTGGGAAACCACTTTAGGTTGAGCACAGAGGAAGTGTTCTTATGAATTGTTCGTGGGCAGAGTGCATTTCGGCGATGAATAAAACTGCCCACATTTCGTACTGACAATGTCTGTCATACGGATTACTGGAGGACATAAATGGCCGTCTATTGCGTAATCACGTGCGCAGTTTGTCTTGTTTACAAATTACAAAAGGTACTCGAAGACTGTTTGAGTATTTATTTACAGAAGAGAGCTTTTAATCTGAAATGTTCTTAAATTTGATTCATTTTCCTCCAGAAAGTATAAAGTACTTATAAGTAGGTTACCAAAAGCATATCCATCTTCATTATTTCTTAGCGATTATACATTTTTCCATCTTTTACATCGCCATATCAATAATTGAAGAAGTCAAATTTTATAATTTAGACAGGTGAAATTATCACGTAACAATTTGTAAAAAAATATCTCTTGATATCCCTAACACGTAATCCGTTGGAGGCAAATCGCTTCAAGGGATACACAAACTGTTATTATTTTCATAGAGGGAAAAACTCATTAAAATTCAATTTGTTTCTCTCTTTCCAAAAGAACCAGCGCTGGGAGAAGTCAAATGGAAATTCCTTCACATTCAGCCGATATAGGAAGAGAACACGGTTAGTGGTTTTTCTCTCTCTCTATAAAAAACAGTCTTCATAACAGATGCTAAAGTCTAATTGAATATTTCCCATTTCCTCTGGAAATTGTTTTATAATAACAATTAAAGGGGTTGTAGCCAGATTGCTCAAAGTTTCTAATATGAGCACAAATGTCTTTTAATGATGTATCGCGTGGCCTGTCTCATTTGAGAACTACTCACAAGTATACCTTAGTTTGTTCTCCCCTTGAGTTCCCCATGAGTGTCTGTTTTCTTGAATACTTTGAGAGAAGAATATGCATCGTTTATACCAGCACTAAAAGCACACGTGAAAAGTTTATGTAAATTTCCAGAGAGTGGAAAATTAGCATACAGTCGGCTTTTTTGTACGTCCTTTTCAGGAAATGAAAATTTAATCGAAAAATATATCTTTCAATGTATGCATTGTAATATTATATGGCGCCATGTGTCGTAAGGATCATTCTTCACAAATGACTAAGGCTTGAATATGATGTGGATCAAGGACGTATTTGAGATGATGATAAGGGTATTTATTTGTGAGAAGAGGGGCGGGGCGAAGAAGCCACCTGTCATTTTCATTATAATTAAGGCATTTATCCTTGAAGAAAGCTGATAATATTTAGGACAACTGTGGCAAAAAGAAAATGTGTATTTTAGTTTTAAATTAGTAAACATTCTTTTGTCATATTTTCGTTCGAGAAGATGTTTTTAAAATAATAATTCCTAATTGACATTCGCTGAGAAAATTGATTATGATTGAAAGACACAACTAACGAATGGAGAGGGGGTCGCAAAGGAATTTTTTTATTATTCTTCATTTTCTTCAATGAATCGTAGTAAAGTACAAAAAAAAGTTTTTTTTTTCTCTCTTGGTTTTGTTTCAAATGATGAATCGTTTCTTGAATCGTGATGGATTGATAATTTTCGTGGCTACCTTTTCATCCATGAAAAGGCATTGCTGAAGGAATCATGAAATTGACAGATTAGCCTACAAGTGATAATGATTATGGATCTAACTTGAGCATGAATCAAAGTTGACATACCTCTCGTGTCATTGAGCCTAATTGGTATTTTCATCCGAGAGAGAGGCAAAAACTCTCAACGCCTCCATGAGAACACATGGCATCTATATCAAATGACCCAGCATATTTAGGAGGTAAATCTTCTTCTGTTGAGCATTTTCCTCTGTTGCTATGACCTGGGAAATTTGCATTAGCATAAAGCACACAGAGAGGCTACCATTTTTCAAGGTCCCACATTTTAGTGTGAATTATATCGTTAAAATCAATCTCTTTCATTTATCACACAGTCATGCCCTTATTATTACTCGTATTTCGATATATTTTTCCTTTCAATAATTCTCGTATTAATGATGATATCGCCTTTTATCGGAAGATAATGTTTCATCTATAGTTACTGAGTTGATGGATGAAAATCGGATAAAAATGAAAGAGATTTATATTTTATTTATTTTTAAAGAAAATGACTTTTTGTCGTTAGTTGGACTTAATCTGCTCGCATCAAAACATGGGCCTCACGAGTGTTATCTAAGGCGACAAAATGTCTTGCATTTTCAATTCATTAATGGTCGATTTTTCTTCTTTGCTACAAATCATTTTATAATTTTAAATTATTTGTCATTTCAACATTCGTGTATACTTACAAGTAGATATATAATTTTTGCATTTTAAAAATATTTTCCGCTAATTTTATAAAGTTGGCCATTCTTTGTTGTGTCATGAAAGTCGATGAGGCATAATACTCCTAAAAAGTTTGATAAAGACAAATTTTACTGAATGAATAAAGAAATTTTCAACAACGTAGAAATAAAGTTTAATTGAATTGTGTGAATTAACTCAGCTGTACTGCCTGTATTAAAACATTTTAATGAAAAATAACTTAATGAAAAAAATCCAATAAACGTCTTTTATACTTTTAATGTTACATTACTTATGAGTAGAACACAGCCTCGTTGTTCAATTCAAAGGGAATCAGTACAGATTGTGATTAATTGTCCAAAACTGTCGTCTTTCCAAAATCTTAATTATGAGACCAAAATGATAACAGTGTAATAGATCTTGTGGAGATTATCAGTAGAGCAAAATAAGAGAGAATTATTGACATGTAATTAAAAGATGGGTACCAAAATTGTTCGTGTAATTATATTCTTCTTTTTTTGTCGAAACATTATGTTCCCAGAACCGAAATAATGACTGAACAAAATAATTGTCCACTGATTTACATGGTTGCTTTTGATATTTCTCCCCTTTTCATCAACAAAACCAGCTCACCCTCGATGCTACAAAGACACTGTTGAGATATCCATGTGATTTCATGATGACATTTGACCCGATGAGAAAATGTAGATCTCTTCCTCGGAAAAGTCACAAGACAGATGTCCAAGGTCGTCTATTGTCCTTTTTTACTCGAAAAAAAAGTCTAGAAATACAGTTCACACAATTATATACTGTAGTTTTTTTTCTAAATTGTAAAAATAACTGTACATCTTGGGGGACTTACGCCTGGATCAATTCGGAATGTGTAGTTTTTAAATCTCAAGTTTAACATTTTCAACTTGGAAATAGATTTTTTATGCCGATAATGTACCTCTCATGGATCGGGAACGAACTCCATGTAGAAATTTTTGGAGGGATGGTGTAGTGAATTGTTCCCCCAAGTCCAATAAATATGATATCTCATATGACGAGGGTTCGATTCCGGGTTTCCTCCCTCCTTGAATCAAATTTACTTTGTAAATAGTTTCAAAACTCCTCCCCCATTATAACCCCACATGTGAACCCGAAGAGAGTTAGACTCGGCTATGAAACTCAATTCTAAGAAAAAAATTACATGAGAGTTGAACAGGATTTTTGAGCACTGCTTTTTGAAAATTAGGATTTTTATCTTGTAAAATATTATCAGATTTAATCTTTGAAATCTGATTGAATTTTTCACTTATCAATCTACTTACAAGTACTCGAGAGAATTGAAAATTTTAACAAATAGATTTATCTCCTAATGTTTCAGATTCATGAATACAATATGAAAAATATACTCATCTCTTAGTCCGCCGTGTATTATTACAGCGGGGCTGTAGTTGGGGCTAGAATATGTAATTATAGAATTCCTAGAGCCACCAAAACTAGGGATGCCTCATGTTGCTAGGTCCCAAGCCCGAGATAGTAATGTGTAGTTACAATTCGTCCGTGCCTCCATTTAAATAGACATTCAATTATCTCGTATTCATGGCCCCTCCGATAAGAATCTATAAACAACTCCTTGTGTATATTAATGATCGTCACCCTTTTATCCCACGACCAAATGGTCGCCTGGAGAACAGGCCTTGTAGAAAGGATGCCTCCATCTCAAATGATAGCAATCAATGGAAAAATAATGCCGACAAAAATGCAGAGTTATCCCATAACACAGTTGTCGTGATGTCCATGTTGCCATTGAAGGAGGGATAATTATAAATTGCACTCAAGAAATGCATTTACACACAACCTCGAGGGGAGTTAATAAATCATAATTTAGTTTGATTAAAAAATTTAAAATAACATTTTCTCCACCGTATCAAGAAGGTGGAATGTTTATCGTTACTGAGGAGAGAAAAGCATACGTCGTAGGGACCCGTACCTTGAGTTCATGTCCAGTTAGGGGATATGGATTGACTCTGATTAATTAATTATCTCTCGTTTTTTTACCTTGACAGTAAGATCTTCAAGGATAAGACTACATGGGCACTTTTTACTCAAAAAGTTCGTTTGATTTTTGCATTTAAAATGTCTTCTCAGCCGAGTTATTCCTCTCGTGTGAGATGGACTTTGGGGATTTTAAAATGTAAAAGTTAAATTAAATATGTAACAATGTTTCTTGAGGGCCTGTGTGAAAAAGGGAGACTGACAGACAAGCCTCGAGTCGTGTAACTTTCAAGTACAAAAGATGAGCTTTTGAAAGGTACTTCCTCAATATCGAATGATGATAAATGTCATTCCTCAAAAGGAGTTCCCAATTAAAAATATCTTCCCTCTTAATTTCTCATCAAATTATTCTCTCCTATTTCAACTACATCTGACAATCATATGCGCCTTCGAGTGGGGAACAATAGGGAACCCTTTTCTACCTTGAAAGGCTTGAGAATAGTCTCACATTAGTTTTTTGAAGGATATCAATTTTCCTCACGATTAATTCTCGCTTCAATAATTAAATGGAACTAACTGTTGAGGAAATCGGCCCATTACCACACACACAGCGGGAATTAAATGAGGGTTTCTCTCAAACAAGACGTGTTGTAAACAATTTTTGTTAGTCTTTTCGTTCTCTTGATAAGAGAGGCCATTACAATGCTGTCAGCCATTATTTGTACTTTTGATTCCATTAGTCCTAATCAAATATGAGGGGTCTAGGGGGTTTGGGAGAGAAAAAAATTAATGAAATCGACATATGTTTCCGGAAGGAATGAAGAGGGGTTCTCTCGAATATGTGTTTAAAGGATTGTCTTACATCTCCCGAACAGACTCAACATGTGTGCTCATTTATGCGTTGTGTATAAAACTGTGAGTCAAAACTATAGATGTACACATTAGCTTTCATGAATTTTTTTCTGTTATGCTGTAAAGTTTTCTTTGATTACAACATCAATATGTATGAGCATCTGGTGGTAATCATTATTCAAGTTTGAAATTTGATAAAAATGTTCTCCTATGTACAAAGTTTGCTTATACACATTTCATTGAAATTATTATTTTGCTATGCCCATTACAAAGATGTTTTCTATACTACAAATTTCATTGAGAGAGAGGAGTTCTATTAATAAAAGCGATGTGTGTGTATTTTTATGATCAAAAGTGCTTGTTAGAGTGTATCATTAAGATGATATAAAAATTGAGATTATCAACACGTAAGGATTAAAGAAAATGTTTACTCTTTAAATCTGATAAAAATATATTTACAGTAGTACATTTATTCATCAAAAAAATATTTTATTAATCTCAGGAGATAAAGATCTAGCAGAGTGAAATTGCAGAGGCCTGTTGCAATAATCCTTGAAGGATTCTTTGACACATGAGAAAGAAAGGTGACATTGAAAAGAGGAAATTGATGAATTTCAAAAGCCTCGAGGGGTAGATAGAAATACACCCTTATATGTTAATTCATGTGTGTAAAATAGCGCTCCCCTCTCATTGGCTAATCCATCGAGATGATTCTCATTGGCTAGAATAACAAAACAACGCGTAATCCACTCTCATTGGTCGATTGTAGAGAGTATATATAAACTCGTGAATTACATTTCATTCATAGTTATTATCATTCTCACATTCAGTTAAACTCTCTTTAAGAGATACTCTCGAAATGCATACTACATCTCGAGTCCAATTAACGATACCTTATCAG
The DNA here is from genome assembly GCA_000715275.1 of Gyrodactylus salaris. Lineage (NCBI taxonomy): Eukaryota > Metazoa > Platyhelminthes > Monogenea > Gyrodactylidea > Gyrodactylidae > Gyrodactylus > Gyrodactylus salaris. Next base: position 46,162 of record KL567055.1, read on the forward strand.
CTATTCGATGGATCTTATAATAAATCACTCAATTCGACTTCCTCAAAGACTATCAATTTTGTGAACCGAATCCGCCGTCTCTCACCGGCCAACTGGCGTAGAAGATCCCATTCATCCAGCGCTAGAAATCAGTCATACGACTCCCTGAACGAGTCATCCCCAGTCTCCTCCATCACAACAGCAGAGCACGGCAGCTCCGGGCGGGAGCCGCGGTTGAAGTCTCGGTCCATAAAACGATATTATTCCTCAACCAGTGTTGGTGACAAAAAGTCCAACGAGAGGAAGCTCACCAAGTTAAAAGTAAGGGGCCTAATTCATAAATTAATGAAATGAGAGTAGCAGAAGATATCCAATGTCATGTGACATTTGATTGAGAGGTCAATTTTCTAGTTTCTAATCACCACTCTCTTCTCTCTAGTCGAACCATTATAGCCTCAGGGAGCTGTACGAACTCTTGGAGCCATGTGAAAGTGTCGCGAGGCTAAGGGAGCGTTTTCCATCAACATTCATCAGCCTCGTGAGCAGTTATATGCGATCGATTGAACTCAACTCCTTGGAAATATCGAATTTAACCTCTCTAGTCACAAACTTTGATCAGAAGACCACGAAGAAGGCCCTGCGTAAGGCCAACAGCGGGGCTGTGAGGAATATATTCTCTTGGTATAAGATTATCAACCAACTCTTGACGTATTTACTCTCCAATGAAAATTGTAAGTTGTAAATTTACATGAATGAATTTCGTAGATTTTATTCTTCTATCCCTTTTCAGATGCTGTAAAATTCATCTTGAGGAAGCCCGGAAATCAAGTGTCGATAAACGAATTAGAACAGCTCCTAACCAGACTCATAGAGTGCCAGGAACTCTCTCCAGACATTGATTTAATCGCGATTCTTGAGAAGTACGATGTCCTCGTAATAAGCTGTGTCTTGACAAGGCTTCTGAGGAAGAATGGCCCCCTTTTTCCAGACATTCTAATGAAAATCTTCTTGCAAATCTTCTCCAAAGACCAATTCCCTTCAGAGGACCTCGTAAGAGAGCAGAAAAAGTCCCTTCGCATGCTTTTCATACTGCAGTCGGAGAAGATGAGAGAATACGTCCTCAAGCCTTTGACGGCCCTATTAGCCAAGATCTCCAATGAAGAGGTGTGCCAGGTGGACAACAAGTCCCTAGCCGTGCTCTTTGCGCCAATCTTCTTCCTGCATCATTCGAACTCAAAGCTCTCCGAAATACAGAACCCAGACTACTCGCGAGCGATTGAGCAATTCCTAAACATTACAAACCCCATCACAGACCAGGAGAGTTCCATCTTCAACGTCCCGAAGCTCTTCACATTGGACGCTGAGGAGAACCTTGGCCTAAACTTGACTGCGGAAGAGAATAACGAGAAAGAATTGCCACCGCTATATTGCAGTCTCCGATATTGTCTTCCCATCTCACCGTCGCCGAGTAAATCACAGGGCAAGAAGATTCAACGCACAAACGCTTTCAGCAACAGATCCTCCCCCATCAGCGACACGCTTAGCAAGAGGTCTGTTAATGAGAAGAAACGCGACTTGGATGAGGAAATCCAATTCCGCGAATCCCTACTCGCTCCTGTCATGAAGAAGCCCATCATTATGATCACACCCAGTGAAGGTCAGTCGAAGATCATCAGGTCCGAACAGAACCTCTACAATCCACCTCAAATTAGAAGCGTAAGTGGACAAGTTGTTGTTTTATTTAAAGAGAATTCTACATTTTTTTATCGAAAAGAAATCTAATAACATTTTTATTTCTAGGCTCTCCTTGATACCCAGTTGAACTTCCGTATTCGTCGACGGGCTTCCACTGCGAAGCTCACTAAAGTGGACAGTAACTCTGTAACGAGTCTCAACATTTCCTCCTCTCTAATCGGCATGTTCGATTGCATCAAGGGGAACAAGGAGAATGAGATCTTGATCCACTGAGATCCTCCTGCAGACTAGAGCTTCTAATATTCCAGATTATTTTATTTTGTTTTTCCTCCAATGAAAATACCTTGTTCATTTTTGCCCATTTCATTGTACAGACCCCTGTAATGGACCGTTATTTTTATTTTGTACATAAGATTCCTTGTTTCCTTATTTGTATTTCATAATCCACCAAAAGACACACAGATTTTCAAATATAATTTATTAACAAAACTGCTTTCTTCTCGGTAGGCCCATTGTAGCAACAGGAAACCAGTGCACTTTCGGCACGTTCACGAACCACAGGCGGTCCCGAATACAGCATTTTCCAACGGAAATCAGCGCCAATGAATAACCATGACCCTTTATAGGCACAAAGAGTGAGAAAAGTAATTCTATTTAAGTAAAAATCTCACGTTAGAAACTACTCAAGCAAAAGATATTTAATGCCATTTTAATTGATAATCACTTCTGTATTCATGTACAATGTTATTAAGATATTATTACGGGTCATTAGAGAGATTTTGGCCGAAGGAGAAAAGGAGTAGAACGTGGATTTGAAATTCTAACCGACCGTGAATATTTTAATTTGATTTTAATTTTCACACATTGTTGAGAAAATAAAAAATAAACATATCGAGAGCCCACGAACTTAGAGTTCCCTTTTTGTTATTCGTTTCTTTTATGCCGAAAATGCAATTTAACTACCCTGCAACAAAAATGTTCCCTGTACATATTCCCATAAGAGACTTTTTCGAAGCGCTCATGTGGACTCAACTGAGACCAATTACCGTTACTAAGGAGAGTATGAATAAAATTATTAGTTTTTTTTTTCAATAAAACATATCCATTTAACCATTTCTCCCCATTCCAGTTAAAAGACAATCAATCATATTTTCCCCTCTTTTTGCTCCTCTGAGACCCCTTTTTTCTATGAGAGAAAAATGTTGTATTTTTTATTATTTTATCAATAAAATCGCTACTTTAAAATGACACTTACAGAGAGGGAGCGTTCAACTGGAAAATGATTGCATTTTCAACTGGTAATATTACCCTCATAAAAATTGCATTGATGGGCTATTAATAGGATTCCGATGAAACTTAATATCGAATTACAGAAATCCTAGATTTGGAAAAGGCTTCTGTAATATTTCGGATGAATATCTAAATGCAAACAAACGTTTGGATTAATCATAAAAAGTAGTATTCCACTTTTGTGGTTGATAATTAATTTAATTAATTCAGGATATAAAATAACGTATTTAATACACAATCAAAATGATTTTTTCTTTACAAACACACACTCTATATTCGTACAAGTCTGACCAAAAGTACCAGAACACACATAAAACCAACAAAAAGTTAGGTTCATCCAACAGTTTTTTCTTCGCATGTGCATTAGCCATTCTTATTTATACTTTCGAGGCTATATAACGGTTTCCCTTCCTCTCTCTCGCGCGTTGCACTAAAACCAACACGTGTAACTCAATTAAAGATGGAAATAATAAAAAACCTGATCGACTCCATTAAACATATATCCATAGCGTACGGTTATTATTATTATGAAACGAAAAAGTTGACAGAATGGATATTTTATTGCAACTAATGCAACCTTTTTGTCTGTTAAAGGTCCCCCTTTTGTCTGTGTGAAATGCGAAAGAATTTGTAGTAGAAAATGAGAATTCATTGAGAAAAAGTTGTAGTGAATTCATTGAAAGATTATTTTCACAAAGTACTACAATTGATGCTCTGTTGCTTAATGAATAATTGATAGAATTGTATAATAAAAGGGGTCTAGATGGTAACAAGAAATGTGAAGGCTAATATTTAAGACGAAGCAATGAGTTTTACTGAAAAGGAGAAAGGGACTTGTCAAGGGACCTAGTAACAGAGAATATTCTAACAACGTGAAATTATACAAACATTCAAATTAGTCGCCTTTAAATGGATAAATGAATTCTGTTGACATAACAGTAGTGAACTCTCTCTCTTTTCATCGAAATCCTTCTATTTATTCAGTGGGCTTGACCAGAAGGTCTCAACAATGAGTGTATAACAGTTGGAGACTCAACACACTGTATTGTCAAAATTAACAAGGAATCTCGCACTCCCTAGAGAGAGAGCAACATCAAGTCTTACTAGTTGCCATGACTTTTGATAATTCTCAAAATTTTACTATTATTCACTGAATCAAATATCCCATTCCAACTCTTGATGCTCATAAGAAGACTATTAAATTCCTCAAAATCTTAATTTCATTCATTTCCCCGATTATTGATAACTTGTACCTTTCAAATACTTTGAGCACGTCATTATCCCTGATTTTGTACTTTTTTTTTAAATTTTATCCAAAAGTGACTCAGATATGAGTTCAGTACTTCTTTCAAATTTGGGCCCTCTTCGTATATATCCAAAGTTATATTTTGGTTGTATTCAGATAGAGCTGTGATGAATAGCCTTTTTCGTCCAATAGCTATTCTAAGATTTACTCAATTATTTTCTCCTTTTCAGAGCTCCATCTAAAATATAAGCTTTGCCTACTTACGAGTAGATATTATCAACAATTTATTTAGAAGTGCTTCAAGCAATTTAATAATCGAATCCGAATTCAGCGTACCTGATAGTTAAAGAAACTGCAAGATCTGGAAATACTTATTTTCAATATAAAATATTTTCTAAATTTGGTTTAATCTGAGAATTATTTTTGATTTTAATTAATATTTTTGGACTAAAATTATAAATGATTGAAATTGCAAACAATGCCTGCTTACTACTGAGCGACGGTTTTTGTAATCTCGTTCTCGAAAAAGTCACTTTCAAAGCAATGAATTTTGACACCAGAACAGTTGGCAAAATGAGATCTACACTCGCAGTGTCAATAAATCATACAGATCTGCTACACTTAATTTGCAATGGCTTCAACCAATGTACAGACCATATTCTAGGGATTACCGAGAGGGGATGGACGCCAGATGCCAGTGATAACTTCTGAGTGAAGGATGGCCATTTCTGATTGTATTAAATGCATTTTGATTTGAACTACATCTCCTCTTCTTCTCGCCTTGCATTTATAATTCAACTTGCCGCATCACGCTGGAATAACTCAGGGCTGTGCGTTGTGGATATGTGACAGTTATCTCAAAAATATTCTCCCTTCTAACCAACATGTGTACGTGTAATAAGTCTTTGCAGTGACACAATTTCTAGCCATTCGAGTGCATTTTCCAATGTTGATTTAATTTCGTTACATGGGCCACAATCTAGTTTGAGGACGAATTTCAATTAATCACACTAAGAGAGTGAGAGTAAGGGTAAAACTGTTATATATTTCCCATTACATTCTACACCGTGGTAAAAAGGAATGTACAGTTTCTGTTATATTTTCAGTTATAATGTTTTGCTTCATGAGAAACATCTGAGAATAACGATTAATCAAAATTAGATTCCAGCAAAATAGGTAGGAATGTACCATGTCAACAGGGCGTAATTAATGCATCTGTTAACTGGATCAAAGCGAAAATCGCAAAAAGGGGACTGACAAGGACTCTTTGTAGGATTTCTTTCAAAGCATCTGGTTCAAAATTTCTCTGTCATGAATAATTAATGATTCACAGAGGCAATGAAATATCTCAGCATTACTAGCAAGTATGTACCTATTTAAAAGTTCACTTTTTGTCTGTATTATTTTATTCCAAAAGCTTCCAAATTCGAAGAAGTTTAATGAAGTATTTTAGATACTCAAAAGTAGTTTCGAGTTTTAAAAATTCTACGGACTAAAATATCAAAGTTATAATTTTACGGATAAGTAGTCTTGAGACCTCTTTCGAGCAAATTCAGCTGTATCGTTTAACGTTTATTTTAATTCGATTTTTCTTAAATTACATTGATGAATCTTTACCAATAAAAAATTACAATCTAACAAGAGTAAAAGGGAAAATAAAACAGCTGAAATTATATAAAGCTCAACAATAAAAGACTATTCCTTGGGAGTGAACAACTGTTTCCTATCATTCACGAAACCTGAATGCAACGGAGGTAGAAAGATTACAACTTTTATAACTGTCCATAAGCCTGAATTTGTAAACAATACCCATGACAAATAGTTTTTTCATTTATATTATACCGTTGCCTGTTCGTTACGTAAATAACAAATGACAAATAGATCTAGATAGCGGTTCAAATCCACAGATATAGGTGTATGCTCTGTTTTAAACTTTTTGACAACCTACACTCTGTTGACAAGGGACATTTGTTGACAATCTACCAGAGAGAGACAGAGGTATTCCAACAGTCTCAACTTTTATCGCTGATTCTCAGGCCTGATAGTGTTTTCGGAAAAAATGAACTTGTATCGAATTTCTGTTTCAAAAGAATTTAAAAAAAATATATATAAAAAATCTAAAGAACCTCTTTGATGTAACATTGGGCCATACATTTTTTGAATAGTTACTTTAATTGTAGAGAAAATATTTTAGCCATTCTTTTTATTTAAAAATCTTTCGCAACGATGCTAACTCGATGCCGGAATCGAACCCAGCAATCAGAAAAAATGTCTATGGTCTAGCCTAATGAACTTTCTTAACTTTGCAATATACATTCTAGAGAAAAAGTGATTACACAGTCAGATAGATCAAATCTCAATTTATATTCTCCTGAAATTCAACTCGTTTTTTCGAATCAAAATGAAAAAGTTTAGTTAAATTGAGAAAATGAAATTTGAAAAATCTCACATAAAAATTAGTATTTTTAATCACCATCATTTCTGTGAATTTAATCAGATTAGAGCGAGATCTCTTTTGATCAGAAGATGACTTATTCATTCTCGTGGTTTTCTATGCTCTGAACGATTCGAGGTTTTTCTTCAAAATTTGATTCACAAAACAGGAAGTGAATTCATTGAGAATTTTGATTTCTTAGTACGTAGTAGATTTTAATGAATTTTCATCAAGGCCACGAGAAGAATCACATAGAACCCCATGCATCGTTACAATTGTCATACGAAATAAAAAAAATGATTTTATTTTAATGAAAAAAATGTCCCATGAAATAAAATGATTTTTTTCCACTGGAACCACTATACAAGAGGAGCTCCCCGTTATTTTAATCTCCTGCACAAGGCATCCAATTATTCACGTACGTAAAGGCAGAAGATGAAAGTCTTCCCTCTAAGATGTAAAGCCATGTACAGTTATACTTTCATGTACAAAATACAATCACAGAATCGCATGTATCTCATGTAATTTACGGGTCAATTAATTTTATTAGATGAGAAAGTTATAACTCTCTTTCTTTTTTTGTTAAAAGAAAGTAGCTGATGTGGATATGACACGCGATTATCCTCCTCGTACACAGAATGCAACGAGATTACTTGAGATGTGAAGACAGCTAAGTAGTTGGAGCAGAACAATGGTGAAATCCATTCACACACACTCACCGGTGTATTTCCACGTGATAGCGGATCTTGATCTTCATTTCCCTAACCCTCTTAATTTCGGTACATTTAAGGATGTGGGCCATGTTATCGGGAGGGAATCTTGCATTGTAATCTCAGCCGACTACCTGTATTTTTATATTTTGAAATCTTTTATTGAAGGAAGTGATATGCACAAAGTCTCTCAAGTATACCTTCTCCTCCTGTCCATTAAAGGCCATGAGAAGGCTGTTGAAAATTACAAATTAATAGTTCTCATCTATTCACCCACGTGTTGCCATGCATCTCTTTTATGCCGTTGTACAGGAAGCGAAAATATATATTTTTTTTTCATCTCAAGTATTTTTAGACGTGATATTACAATGAGAACAAAAGCAATCCTCTTTATTCTCGATGAATAAGAAACAATAGTCTAAACCTATTTTTAGTAGATCTAGAATGAATAAGGGAAGATAGTCAATACTTGGAAGTAATACAAAATTGAAATAAAAATTATTATTAAAAAATGAAAATAATTCTCTGAGCTGTTTTTTCACGAGTAGAAAAAAATCTTGAGAAGAAGATAACTTTAAATTACTGAACAATTTTGAAAGAAAAATTCAATTTATTCTCAACGTTTACAAATAATTTTTTTTCTTTTTAAAATTCACTCAGACGTAATAAATTAATCCGGTTAGATACCGAGAGTAACATTCATTTGACGCCCTTCGAGGATTTATGGAGGAATTGAGTTGACTGTATCATTGTCACCCCTGGGAACTGAATGGAACGCTGAGAGGTGTTCGTACAAAAGACTCAACTCTACCTAACAGTTGAGAGATAAATGTATTAATTAATTGCCTTCAAGACTCTGTACAATCGTCACTACATGAAGAAGAAAAAACAGTTACATGTCTCCGGCCACTATACGTCTCGACAACAACGGAGGATCTGACAAAGAGTTGCATGTAGTTAATAAATCAATTTGAATAAGATGAAAAGACGAATTTCTCACAAACCTCCCCGACACATGGCACACACAGCTTGAAGGAGAGAATGCAATCGAATTGTTACCACAGGTTAAATTGAATTTCGTTTCCTATCTGCACGCTGTGCAAGTCAAACAAAAATGGACATTAAAATGTAGAAAAGTTTATAATAAAACGCTTCTTTTATTAAATCCGTTATTAATAAAAGTGTAATATAATCTTTTTTACTATGCCATGTAGTATCAATAAAAATTGATATTGTACAGGTGTGTGTGTTCTTTTTTACAATCTATATTTTCTTCAGCTACAAAAATGCAGAAGGGTTTTCCCCCATTAAGAGAGAGTTTGATGTAGGGAAAACTGTCAAATTGTATGTCAAAAAGTTGAGCTCATTAAAATAATATAAATCAAGCTATCATTTAGATTAGAGAGTACTCAATTTTTGATCATGTAACGGCTTTCCTCCTATTCCTACAAGTGTAGCCAGAGGAGCATCTGCTGTGTAGAAAGAACTGGGCAAGAAGTGGATCCATATGCCGGAAAAACTCCCAAGGAGAAATTCTCAATTTTGAATAACTTTATCTCAGCAATCTTAATTGACCCTGAAAATGTGAATGCCCCTTCATCTTGATGTGGAGGTGTATTTTGTTAGGTAAAGGTCTCAAGGCAATTTCACGTTAGGATTATTTGTGAACAGATTTTTACGTATTTTTATTAAATAGTTTCGCCTATAGCATAATGCAACTCTAGTCCTGAAATATGAACAGGCATGCTGGCTTGATATTATAACCCTCACAGTTTCCCTTGAAAAACATGTAAGTCCTGTAGGTGATCGAAAATACTTCCTACAACTATCTACATCAAACTTTGAATGCTAATTTTTATCATAACTTAGTCTTTGCAGAATGGTTGGAAAATAAACTTGAGAATTCATTGAAATTTCTACAAATTCATTGAAATTTTCTACAAATTCATTGAAATTTTCTACAAATTCATTGAAATTTTCTACAAATTCATCGAAAATCGCAAAAAAAACTTAATTGGCTTCTGCATATTTTATACATTGCATTAATATTTGAGTAATTCATGTTTTTCTATCGAAATCGGTCATGTGAATGCTCGCAAACTCAGAGCAATGAGAGACTCTCATATTAAGATTTTTAAAAATAAAAAGAAAAACTAGGAAGAAATTAAAAAGTACATTTTATGCGTACAGATGCATTGAGGTGTGTAGTATTCTGCGCTAAGCAGTGACATAAAAAATCTACAGCCTAGAACATATCACTTGCTTATTCCTACGTTGTGTGTGTTTTTATTCCAAGTCGTAAAATAATAAATTAACTGCGCCCCATAATACACTCTCCTCTAGGAAGGCAAAAAGTGGAATCTTGAAACATTTATGGGCTTTTAACTTTTCCAAGAGAACTGGTCTTATAATTATCTAGTAAAATAATATATTTATTTTCTTTTTAATGTTAACACTTGAAATTTCGTCATATATCCTCAAGTGTTTTCGCTAATCTTTTGTATATTAATGGTTTATTCCCGGAGAATCTCAGCTTGCGACTTGAGACTCACAGAAAATATTTTGACAAGAATTTCGCTTAACAAAATATCATTTCTCTCTAGAAAACAACAATTCAAAAATATTTTATTGACTATGTTATCATGGTGAGACTGCATGGATCAAGCCTCATTTTAACTACTTGTGATAAAAAGGCGAATTATAATAGCATATTGAATCAATAATAGGCCGATGCAGGCCACATGTAGGCTTTATTTTGTAAAGAGAAAATTTGCATAAGAATGAGGAAACTTTTCCATACATATGGCTAACTGGGTGTGCAAACAATTGTTGATGATGACTTTTTTTGTTAATTTTCATATGATTATCTGAATGCACATTCTGTCCAGACGAGAAGGAAAAACAAGAAAAGGTTCTTGCTGCCGGTTATCGCCAAATAACGACGAACTTTAATTATATATATTATTTACGTAAATACCATCTTGGAGTAATCCTACCGTCTAAGCAATTAGCTTTCCGATTCTCCCTTTCAAAAGCTTATTTAACAAAGGATTAAATTTCTTTCATGGGCTTAAATAAAAAAATATTTCTATCACCATATGATTTTCATTATAAAGTTTTTATTCAGATAGAATAGAGCTTAATCTCTATACGTGGCTTGGGTCTAAGTATGAAGAAATGTGATTGAAAAAGTACTAATTTATGACTACTTACAAGTAACTGAAGGGTCAGTGACCAAGTGTTACATGATAATTGACCATGTCACCTTGGTTACAGAAGACTTTTCGAGTAGACTCAAGGTGGGTCATTGTAAATTCCCATTCAAGTGTCTTGACACGCAATAGATTCCCTGTGATTGAGCACACGTGGGGGCGCCACATTAACTAATGAGCTCACTTTTCCTCATTGTATCCTAATATCCCCCCTCGGTATTATAAGTGTTAATGAATATTCTCAAGCGATATACACGCCAATGGCCGCTGGACTTGCTAACGCATGTATGAGAGGTGATGGAATACCCTTTGATATGTAATACACTTCATTAAAACTATACTTATTAGTAGCTATGTTGGAAAGATTTCCATGGAAGAGTGTTTCTTTTTAAAAATAAAAATTTAAAAGTTTTCTCAATAAAATCGCCTCTAATAGACTTGTAACTTGTCGCGTGAATAGATGTAGTTTAGAGAAGACATTAAGCGGCCTCCACTGAAAGACAGAAGGAGATGAGACTCTCACGATATAAACACTTTAAGCCAAACATCATTTGGTCAACGTAGTAACACCATACTCACTATAAATTATAAAGCCAACAGGGAATGTGGCGTTTGTGAACATTTATGAGACTCACAAAGTGATGGCCACCAATAAATCCTGGCGGAGTGATTGACACCGATAGCTTGGCCTTTCGCCCCTTTCAAATATGAATAAGTATTAAACTTTATTTAACGGATGCCTCTTGATAAGAAAATCCCCGACAGATTTTCCTTTTAATGGTCTCTGATAGAGAGTTGATTTAATTAATAGTTTGAAATTCACTCTTTTTGTTGACCAGATGGACTGCATTTGTGATCTTATCTACAAACATGGAGGGAGTCTGTTAAGGAGAATGTTTTTCACAAAATAAATTAATGAAATATTGCAATTTAGCAAAATGCCCCTCGACCAGAAATTTTTGTGCATTTTGTGCAATCTTGGCCAAGATTATCTCAGTTCAAAGGAGAGATCAACTTTTTATCTACTACAGTGACGTACATAAGTATTTGACCCCCCCCTTATAAAATTAGTTTTTTTGTGTTTATTTCCATTAGATCAGCTCATTTTTTTCGGTGTTTCAAATTTCTAGTTCGTTATCGTAGTTAAAAGATTAAAAATTATCAAAAATATATTTTATTCAATTTTAAATCGTAGTTTTTCATATTTCATCGATGTCATAAGTATTTGACCCCTTGGAAAAAATCCAATTCTCCTTCTAATACTTGGTGCTATAGCCTTTATTTTTAATGACATCCAATAATCTTCTTTTATAATTTTCTATAAGGTTTGAACAAACCGTGCTTGGAATGTTTTTCCATTCTTCTAAGCATACTTTTTCTAGCTCCCTCCATAAATTTTCAATAGGG
>KL567055.1:58154-69473 GCA_000715275.1 Gyrodactylus salaris
AAAGGGCACTTTCCAAATTCCAATTGCAGATCAACTTTCCCACAATACAAGCTGTCATCCTCCACCTTGATGCTCAACTTGCATGGATAATACAGGTCGGGACTGAATGATAGTCTGGACAACTTTTTCTTCAAGCGATGCCTTTACTGAGTTGAAATCTCTCTTACTCGTTCAAAATTCTCAAAACTCTATTGTCACTAGAAAAGATGAATAATTAAATACACCAAGATCATTCACAATGACGAGCATAAGTATTTGACCCCCCTTATAAAATTCGTTTTTTGTGTTTATTTCCATTATATCAGCTCATTTTTTCGGTGTTTCAAATTTCTAGTTCGTTATCGTAGTTAAATCATTAAAAAATATTAAAAAATTATCAAAAAAATATTTTATTCAAGTTTAAATCGTAGTTTTACATATTTCATCGATGTCATAAGTATTTGACCCCTTGGAAAAAATCCAATTTTTCTCATGAAAACCACTTCAAATAAAAAAAAATTCCCACGGATTTTTTTATTCAACCCTTACGAATGATATGATGAAATCCTTTTATTGACACTTCATTATTGGAATTTATTGTCATTAATATGGTGAAGAATCACGAGCTCTCAAATGACGTCCGCGAAAAAATTATAGAACTCTATAAAGAAGGAAAAGGCTATAGATCTTTAAAAATCTTATTTTCTTTCTCTATTTGACAATATTTTTCCATTTGGTTGACTCCATTTCTATTGAACAGATACAAATTACTTTCTTCGAAGGTTATGGATCAGAAGGCTTGCAGTTATTCACAAAATATATTACCATGCCAATTACTATTGAATCCACTCGCAGAACCGGATCAACAAAATATGAATTTCATTACATGAAAAAAACATTTGACAGCCTGAATGCAAAACTTGACCTAACCTAACCCAACTCGATATTGACTCAATTCTAAAAGAAATTGCCACGCTCATTAGATCACAGATTAAACCGTATCTATCTTTAATAAACACGAATTTCAAATCAAGAATTTTTTAAATAATTCTCAGGAAACAACATTTTTGAGCAATTTTGAGCATAATATAAACGGCTGAAAATTGCAGCTTTTCAAATTTGACTGAATACAAAAACATTTGATCAAATCTCATCTTTTTACCTGTGAGTCGTGCTTATCGAAAAAATAATTGAAGACGTTTATCATCGAGTTTCAACTGTATGATCTCGATAAACTCTCTGGTCTAACGTTAAAGAAGTTAAATTTGTCATCGAAATGGCTCAAAAGTCTCTTGGATTTTATGCCAATAATTAATTCAATGTTCATTCCCTTCTAGCGTTCATGAGGGTACTGAAATAAAACCACACATCGAATGATTTATCAGCGATTCACCAATGCGACAAGAATCTTTCTTTCTAATTCAGACTCTATAGAATCTGTGTTCCAATTCTCACACTAAAAAGGATACCAAGACAGACAAATTGGAATATTTTAATGAAAAGAAATCTGATCATCAAAGAGGAAGATTTGCTTGTGTCAATTTTCGAATTGTCTGGGAACTATATATAATGTAGCAAGCCTCCACTTCTGTACTATATTTGAGAGAAAATGATTATCACTCTGCGTTTTGAAGCAGATGTAAAAATAGATCTTTTAATCTCAGAAATGAAAAAAAAAGAGTCTAAAATCTTGCGTGATAAAAGTTGAAAGAATAAATTCATCATTCCCCACAGAAAGTAGACATGTAAAATGTGACCGTAAAACGCTGCTGGCGTAAAAATATGTATTTACAACTCTGTTGTCACTGTGTAGGTGGCGGAGATGGTATCCTTGAAGTTTAATGTTCCGGGAGAGCTTTGCTGACAGATTATTTTTGACAATAAATCCTGTAACATGTACAATTATGTCCCAGTGTCTTTTGGCAATATCCTTTCACGTGTTTCCTCAGCCCCTCCGGTCACTGGAACAATAAACGTTTGGTGTTAACTCGATTTATTGGTTGAACTTTTTTATGGCTAGCTGTGTATTGACGAGTAATCCCTTAGATAGATAACTTTTTGAGTTTAAATTAGCTTCAATTAGATAAATGCAAGTCGTAAATTTTTTATACTCAATTCTATTCGACAAAAAAACAGTTAAAAGCATTTAAATACAATACTGTATTCGAATATGGTTTAAAAATTGTGTGTAGATTTGCATAGTGAGAACATTTTAATCAGATAAGATCACAAAATGAAGGAAATTTTTTAAATGGGATAATTTTTGATAATAAAATAAAAACGGATTTTCTTTGATGAAATCTTACATTTTTTGCTAAGAATGAATTTCCAACTTTTTGATAGATAATAGATTTTTATTTGAAAAATCTTCTAAGTGTTGATAGGATTACAATGAACTTATTCATTTGATTCGAATATCGATGAATCGTCAAAATATTAATATTTTAGTTCTGCATAAATGGTTAAAATACAGTAGCCGTAAAAGTTTATTTTGAGTGATTTACTAGTTAAAGAAATAGAATCTGAAGAGTCTTAAAGAAGATTAAATGTTGAATAAGGTGTGTAGTAGGCCACTGCTTTTTGAAAAAAATTTTATCCAGATCATACAGGTTCGAAGAATATACGTGAATGAATACAAAAGTTTCTTAAAATAACCAAAATTATCTTTTGTGCAAGCACTACTCATAAGTAAAAAGTTGAAAAATTAGATTTGATCAACTACAAGTTTGTTTTTGTATTCGGAGATTATAAAAATTGAACGAAAAAAGTGATTCATGACAGCTCTATATAAAAAATAAGCGATGTTCTACTTATGTCCAAAAGATAATTGAGGTTATTTGAAGAAAAAAAAATTGAATTCGTATTCAGCATCCTCTATATTTCTCGAAACTGTATGATCTGGATAAACTTTTTTAAAAAGCAGTGGCCTAATGGATAGATTAAAAGATCTCTCCAAGTGGTGAAATTTAAACGGGGTTCAGTTATAATGCCTTTAATGCCAAAGATGAAAAAATTAAAGAAAATAAAGATTCTCTAATTAAACCAATGTACTCAAGAACAACTTCATCAGTCAATGAATACAGTGCCCATTCGTCAAAAAGTACATAATTAAATAATTAACAGATTGGGCATAGAGACAATGTTTCATAGTGGCAAATAACACTAATTTGAGTAAGCATTAATACATTTAATTTGTTCTTCATTTGATTCATGACGTTACGAAGCGTGCGCTTGTGGCATATCTATCAACATGGCATCGTGCCTAACACGCTGGATGCCACGAGGTATTCCTGATTAATTAAAGTGTATTTATAAATCTAAAACTCAACAAAGACTTTGACTCAATTTTCTTCAAAAGTTGGCTTTCAATGCAAACACAGTGGAATTATCTTGATTGACAAAGCCTACCATATCTTGGTGGGCTCCTAATGTGATTAGCTTGGAAATCACAGGAAAACGGAGTTGACTCGCTTTTTTATTGCATGTGATTGAAGTGTTGTTTTTTATCATCTCACCTTGGCATTAAATTATAATTTTTCTGATTTTGTATAAAGTATGTTAATGAGGTACACTCCCTCTGATGGAGATTAAACTTTGCATAGTCATTAAAAGTCATTAAGGATAATTTGCATAAATTGGAGTTAATTATTCCAATGAGACTCACTCCCTACCTTGAGAGCATACAAAGCTGGCTTGCATTGACCATTATGATGGCCTTGGCACAAAGATCGATTCGAAATAATGAGAGACTCATTGAAAAAAATTCAAGATTGTAAAAACTGTTAAGAAATACATGTTCAAAATAATTTTTTAATGCGTTATAAAAAATAATGATTTTTTGCATCTTTTAATTCTCTTGATAAGTTCTATGAAAAAGAGTTCACGGAATTAGGAAAATAATGAGAAAATTAGTGCATAAGGGTGTTCAATTGAAGATAACATTTTCTTTGATACTCAAGAGTAGGGCAACACGAAATATGAATTCTCATATTTATTTTTATGGGTAAAATTTCAATTAGAATGATCCAAGAATCAATTTTGCAAAATTTTAATAGTCAACAGCTCAAGAAAATTCCTATTAGAGACTTGCTATAAGACTTTATGCCTTAAGAACTTTTAAGAAATCCTGATTCGATTATATTGGATCATATTTTTAATGGATATTGACTTCCATATTTTACCTAAAAAAAACTGCATTTTTTCGCCCTACTCATGAGTAAACAAGTCGATTCTCATCAGACTCTAACATCGGTTCAAAGACAATACACAATACCATGTCGGCCAATGATTCTGTTGAGTAGAGTGAGCTCATTAG
Source organism: Gyrodactylus salaris (assembly GCA_000715275.1). Taxonomy (NCBI): domain Eukaryota; kingdom Metazoa; phylum Platyhelminthes; class Monogenea; order Gyrodactylidea; family Gyrodactylidae; genus Gyrodactylus; species Gyrodactylus salaris. Next base: position 62,449 of record KL567055.1, read on the forward strand.
CTGTTAGGGTTCTGATATTCACCATATTTTTAATGCAAAAGGAATCTGATTTTTCTGATGTTTTTGCAAAATATATAGCCGTTCATCGATCATTTAATTAAAGAAATTTCGATATCACTACACACTAGGCCATTTATAAAGCACAGTTACAGTGTTCTATTATTTACTGAATAATACTTTTCTTCTTCCAAATCAATCATCCCAAGCAATATCCAACTTGACCCCAGTGTGTAGTGAGCAAACAAAACGGCATTTGCTAGAAATCAGATTACACGCATATAAATACAGTGTATTTGACGATTTTCCACTTGGTCACATGTGGAAAATCCATTGAGAAATAATAATTATTTACTCAACAGAATAGTTGACTCTTGCCAAGATAAATAAGAACCGGTTGCTCGAGAGTATTTTCATTTTCAAATCAAAAAAAAGTATTCTCACGTTGAAAACAAAAAGTAATTTTGAGCACGTAAATTAAGAGAAATGTAGCAAGAAAATCACAAATTATCTTTCAAAGTGTAAATAGAATGCCATCTGGGATTTGAATTGATTGTTACATTGTCCCGCGACAATAGAGCACTGTGTAACACTTTTGAGTCAATTAAGAAGAAACTGCAAATCCCTTCTTTCGGGCAAATTTAGTGTTGCCTAGTGGGCGTGCAGTATGGAAAAAGGCATGTGTTGCCATCTACTCCAGCGTGGCCATCAATTGAAGTTTTTTGTGAAATTTGTTAGAAGAAGAAGAAAACGAAATTAATTTATTCAAACTCACACCGCAGTCTGAGTACGGAGGGGTAGAAATTTAATAAAAAAATTCTTTGTAATTTATTATCAACTTTTCTTCCTTCCTACACACTTTATTTCAAATTCATTAGCTGTATGAGGACCAGCATGCGCTGCAGTTGGAAACCGAGAACATTTTCATTTCATTGAGACAATTTTCTCAAAGATGTCTTTCATCAAAATAAAATTGTATTTTTTGTTGTAATTTTTTTAAATTATTTGAATACGTATTATTAATTACTTATTATTACGTTATTTAACGTATTAGAACTACCCTTGAGTATGGCTAAACTCTTCCTAGCTTTATTGGAAAGAAACCCTTAATTACCCTAATAAGGTGAATCTGTTTAGATATGATCTGAACTCTGATTTATCAGTAAACATTTTTCACTTGAAATCAAAAAGGCCAATTTAAGAAGACTTCGGCCAACAAAATATGCCGAAAGTAGAAGGTGCCAGAGTGGACCTGTTATCTTTCTAAAAATTAAAAATTTTCAAAGAAATATTTTGTTGTCAAAATCAAAAAACACTGGGCTATTCTCGTCAAGGTGCACATTTTGGCTTTATATAATTCTTCCTAATCGGCCGTTTGGGCTGAGATCAATACCTTATCGTAGAGTAAATAAAAACTCGTTTAAAGTTGAAGTTGAAAATAACACATGCATCGATCTTTTTCCCTCTGAGATCCCAGACTGAACATTGAACTTGCCTCTTTTGTCGAATATAATAAAATATTCTGATATACACCTAATAGATGTAATACTGGGTTATTTATTGTTTTCTATGCCAAATATAAGGATTTAAATTTAACTTGTCTCAAAATAATTAGAAAATATAAAATTAATCAAAAACTGACTACACAATCATATGACACTATCCATCTCAAATATTGATTCAAATATCATAGTACAACTCAATGGCAGTAAAGTCAACATTTTCGATTAGACAAACATTCTCCTTAAAAGCAAAAGATTTTAGCTCAACTTTTAGAAGAGAGATTTCTCTCATACAAAACTCAAGAATGTGATCAATCTATAGGTCACATGTATTCTCTCTCATAATGTTACATTTCTCTTTTCGTTATTTCATTATTGATCTTTTGAGAGTAACATGACTAACTCTTGATTTTATGCAGGAAGACTATTTTTTTTGTTGAAAACATGGACAAAAATAGTTTAAGGATTAGGTAAGAGATTCAGTAGAGTCTAACTCAACCTCAAAGAGAATAGGATTAACTTTCTACAACTTTGATGAGAAGGATTAGATCGAAATCAAGTACAGGAAGATTGAGTAATCTAGATTGTCAAGATGAAATCTAAAAATGCAATGAGAACTAGGAAGATGTACACTCAGGGCCTTGGTAAATTCAGAGAGCGATTACAATGAGAATTCACCCTAAAAATAGACAAATTCTTCTTCAATGATTCTCAGAATAATAGATTTATTTTGAATGGAAATTTTCGAGTGATTGTGAGATTTAAAATTAACTCAACTTGAGAAGGGAATAACAATTATCTTCCATTGTGCTAGAATAACCAGGGCTCTCTAATTTGATGCAAAGAAATTGGTTTCAAAACGGCCAAAGAAACTAATGTACTTTAAGCACAAAGAATTGCTGAGAAAGAGTTGTCTCAACTAAGGTGATAAAAAAAGGTATTCCAAGGATCCTTATAATTCAGATTGTTTAACCGACTAAGCTAAACGTTTTTTGTCCTCAATTCAAAAGGATCAGCCTTTGTTCCAACTTCCAGACAGAGAGTAAAAGACAAACGATGACGCCTATTTTTAGATTCATCATTAAATATAATACAGATGGAAACGTGACGAACTAGTGATTCTAGCTGAATATTTGACATCTTTTCTCTTCTTATTTGCGAATGTAGTAGTGTAACCCTGAATAAAAAAAAGGGAGTGTTTGAAACCTTTAGTGATTTCGATTTCTTCTACTGAAAAATAAATTTTTCTCAGATCGAGTTGAATGTAGGACGATCTTAAAGCTTGCACAAAATAACCCTAATAAAAAGTATACCTTTTGCAGTCCAAAATCAAAGCTAACTTATCAAATACAAATTATCATTGAAGGATTTCAAATTGAGAAAATCGAGAAATCTCAAATTCATACTAAAATGATTAAAAATCAAATTAAAATTTCAAAATGAGAAATTTTCCTAAACTCCAAGTCAAATTGAGAAAAGACAAATAAAAAAATGAATTTCAAATCATAATTTACCAAAATCAAGATGGAAATAATAAATTTCAAGTGAGAATCTTCACTTTTCAAACCAAACTTTTCTGGGAACCATTTGCATTCTTATATTCCACCAAGTTCAAAGAGTAAATAAAATTCAAAATCTGATTACATCTGTACATCTACCGACAAATTGGATGGAGCCAAAGAGTTAATAAAGGTCATTCGAAGGTGTAGAGTCACCACAGTATCCTCTGCCGGACAATTAATAATAATTCAATTATGTTAATTCTTTCAGCCAATTCGAGTCTGAACTCTCATAATTTATGGCTTATTTTTTATTGAACCACTTTACGTTGATGACTGAATGAGAGTTTACTATTTGCATATTCAATTCACTATATTCAGACAATAGGGTACACTTTTGAAAAAGCTAGGGAACTGTGTAAAAATCAAGATTAGATGATAGATAAAGATCAAGACCTTTTTCATTCTTGTAACTATTTGGCACCTCATTTCCTCGAATTCTTCTTCTCTTGTGTTGTTCTCACTTGTAAGAAAGCAAGAAAAAAGTGAGTTTGGTATATACTAACGATTTGTTAGAACAACTTTAGACAGACTGTCGTATTGTTTCGTATGACCATCTAAAGAGTACTTCTGAGTACACGATTTATTCTCTTAGGAAACTGAATTTTCTCTTTGAATAAGATTTGAATTCTTATATTTCTTATAAGAAAACTTGAAATTTTCATTGAATTTCACATCAAAAGGCATGACTATATTCCCATTCCAAGAGAATCTCTCTCTTATCTGCACTGCAGACTGCATTATGATAATTGGAGTGACTGACTAATCTCTTAAATTCGTCTCACTTGTGAGCAGTGTGTCTAAGTAATGGCTATATTTAGTTAGCTCGTGTAACTGCAACCACATGAAATACTTAGCAAAATTTGCTCAGATTTGGCGTGACTTGGGACGAATTTGAGACCCGTGAAAATTCACAAGTTTTAAAATAAGCAAATTTCTACCAATATCAACGACAATTGAGAATTTTTCAAGAATTTTGAACATTTTTACAACCATTTGAAGCGGTAGAAATATATGCTTATTTTAAAACTTATGATTTACAAATTTTAATTCTGCTGAAATTATATAAAAATAGATTGAATATGAAAGAAATGCGATGTCCTAGAACTAAGGCAAAATTATATTCTGATATATTAAAAGAAAGAAAGTAATCAAGATCACTCTACTTATGAGTACATCCATTAATTTATTTTGTATCCACACTAGGAGTGTGATTTTTTACAGATGAATCAAATAATTCAAAATAATTTTACAACATGAATTAAGTTTATTTTACCTTCATAATTATCACATTGCGTATAAAAGAAAAGCCAGGGCGCTCCAAATTCAAATTTTTGCAAATTTTCAAAGTAGAATTGATGGTTGGGGAACACGAAACTGACAAAATGATAATTCATTATCAGAAAATTTCATAACGAATTTTCGTACAAAATTTATAAATATCCGCAATGCAAGTCTCTGTTTGTGTAAAAATCTCTCTTCTAAAAGACCTAAACATTTGACAAAGCTCCTCAACTTGTTACTTATGAGTAGTTCTGATGTCATAGATATAAAACTACATGAACTACACTAATTTCATAAATCTTGAGAAAGATTGAGAAGCGATTAATCCCTGCTTCATGACTGTAAAAAAATTAATGTTTTGGGTAGCGAACGGATTAAAACTCTTAGAGATTATCCTTTTGAGCAGCATGTTTCATTTCCCCTTGTAATTGATACACGTTCGAGCTTGACGGGAATTCTTTCAGAAATAAGGCGAGCTAAGAATTATTTTCATTATTATTCTTCAACTACAAGATAGTTCTTGATTTAGAATACGAATGTATTTTATTGATTATCAATTTAAAATATTTCTGTATTGTAAAATATGAAGAGAGTATACGGCAAGATCTGATTACAGATGTAGAGAATCACTTTTAGTTGAGAAACCAGACCATACTACTTTCAAGTAAGTACATTATAATTGACATATTTTTCAATCTCCAGTCCAATAATCCATCTTCTATGTCAGGGCTGTCATTTTTTCCCTCGGGTATGTCATTGTATCAGCGAGCAAAATTGTACTCTAAACAAGCTTAAATTTCATTTACTTCTAGAATCTGCACTCTGTTTTGTAATGAAGTCATATATGTCATATTCAGGCAAGAGAATTCAAGTGTGCAGATATTTGCACGCGTGTCCACTTCTGACACCCATGTTCTATACCTTTTTCACATCGAAATGATTCAAATGTTTCGACTCGATTTTCATTTCGATGTGAACGGCCAAAAAGATTTTCAAAATTTTAGGACTATTTTTTTACTTCTTGAAAAGCTCCTAATTTTCTTGAATAAGAAAAAATAAATTTGAGTAGTGGCTCAAAAGTAGATTTCCCCTTGTTTTAAACTCTTCTAACCTTTACCAGTATAGAATAATTTGAGGCGAATTAAAAAGTATCTTTTCATAGTACTTTTTTGAAATCGTACAAAAATATTCAACCTAGTTGATTTTTGAGCTAAAAATAATAAAGTCTCACATCAATCGTTGAATGGAATCGACACTAGGACAGAATTTCACTGTACTTTGAAAGTATGTTACTTTTAATAATAGTTTTTTATTAAAACCTTAAGACTATGTATAAATTAATAATATATTTATATAAATAATATATATAAGGGTATATTATGTTTAATTTGATCTTACTTGAGGTTATGGCGTTAGCTTTTACATAAACAAATAATAATCTTAATTTTCTAAGACCTGTATTTATTTCTCTGACTAATTGATACATTTTATTACTCCCCCCTTTAAAAGATCCTTCACAATTCCCTTTTCCCAATTTTATTATCTAGTTACTGGGCACGTTCGAAAAGTTTGAAATACAAATGAAGGCGGAGGATTACCCCTCAGAAAAGTACCTCACACAATTCAAAGCGCGGCTCACGATGGCCTCCTTCCAGGTGAAGGACATCCTCGGAAGCAAACCCCGGGCGGATTATGCCAGATTCAGAGTCAAACTACTGAGCTACTTCATTGGAAGCACTAATCAGACCCTTCAATGGGACAAGTTGATACACTGCCCCAGGAGGGCAGGCATTTGGAGGTATTTGTCCGCTCGGTGGAAGCCAGGAGTACACAAGCCGCCAACACCGAATACGCCCTCACAATTGCAGCAGTGATCAGAAACCTGGGCGCAATCCAGACTTCTGAGAGAGTCGAGCACAATCAATATGGAGAATCTTCTCATGTGGAATGAGGACACAACAAAGCGCTGTTAGCAAAATCGGTTGCAGACCAACGTCTAGGGTTGGAGGCTTGGAAAGGTGCCCATTAAGTTTCTCATTGATACTGGGGCCGAAGCAAAATAACTGCAAAAAAGAGAACAACAGGAACAACTCAGTGTAGAGTGTAGAGTTGAGACTAAAAGTAATTGACCAATTAGGAGTGACTTGAGTGGATATATATTTGAAGCTAGAATGAGTACGGTTCACGTATGAAGGTTTTGATGTAGTGAAAAGGAGGGGATTTGGTTTCCAAAATTTATCTTGACGATTTTTTCAAACTCAGACAACTGAAGAAGAGAATGATCGCCCCACCCTCGAAACGTCTTGTCGCCACCCTTTCGAAACGTCTTGTCGCCACCCCCCCATTATTATTATTATTATCCTACATTGAAGGAGGAACTTTTTTTCTATAAAAAGTCCTTCATACTCCGGGCCTTCAAGGATCAATGATCTAAGTGCAAGAGACGCACATCAACAAACAGAAGAAGATTGTTGTTTAAGGTCATAAAAACCTTCAATTTGATGGTATGAGAACTGCGGATGCCACTACCATGATTGTAATATATTTTGTAAGGCATCTATCTCAGTCTGAGATTCTCAGATGGATTAAGAAGAGCCAAAATTAACATCTACTTCGCCTTAAATGCCTTTCAGTGATAACAAGTTCTTTGTAAAACACTGATTCTCAGATTAGAAAAACTGGC
>KL567055.1:69493-99834 GCA_000715275.1 Gyrodactylus salaris
TTTTATTTCAGTGTAGAGTGTAGAGTTGAGACTAAAAGTAATTGACCAATCAGGAGTGACTTGAGTGGATATATATTTGAAGCTAGAATGAGTACGGTTCACGTATGAAGGTTTTGATGTAGTGAAAAGGAGGGAATTTGGTTTCCCAAATTTATCTTGACGATTTTTCAAACTCAGACAACTGAAGCAGAGGATGATCCTCGAAACGTCTTGTCGCCACCCTTAAATGCCTTTCAGTGATAACAAGTTCTTTGTAAAACACTGATTCTCAGATTAGAAAAACTGGCTTTTAGATTCAGATTCTATATTTCCCTAGCAGAACAGCTACATTTTTTCTGAAAAAAAACACTTTCTATGAAAGGTTAGAGTATAACCATTATACAATTTCCAAGATAAAATCCATCAGATAGACGCCTGACTAATAGCCACTTAAACTCCTAATCTTTTTGTTTTGGAATTCTCTCAAGACTTAATCTGTGAAGATAGACAGTTAAAAGAAACAGATTTATGTTAGATGATAAAAGAGAACTGTAACGTAGTAACATTAAAAGTGTACTTAGTTTACCATGATGGCATTATGAAATTTCTCAAGAATTATCAGACGTTTAACAGAGGTTTAATTGGTAGAATTAGAAAATTACTCTCGAATATTTCTCAAGAAATTTCAATGAATGATAAGTCTTTGTGGAGCACTCCTTAGATAATGCTGCGAGGAAAGACAAAAACAACTGAAGAGCTAAGTGGAATTCCCATTTTCTGTCATCCCCCATGTAAGATTTCGATCATTGAGACTCTATCGAATTCACGGAGTTGGAAGACACAGATTTCAAATCAGGCGACCTTTGAATCAATTCGCAATGGGAAACTAAACACAAGTGTTGAAAATTTCCAATTCAAATTGAGCAAGTCGTTCTTTCGATCTAAAGAGGTGATAATACCTTATGATCGCACGGAATCGATAAATTTGGATAACTCTCAGAACTTTACAAAATTCGTTCAGATCACCTTTATGACAAATGAGAATCAGCTGAATTATTTATTATTTCGCTTTGAACATAGTTCAAGTAAAAACGACTTTATCCACTACATAGAGAACCACCAGAGCCTCTCAAAGCTCGGAACGCACAACACTCTGAAATCTTTTGACGAGGAAGGTGAAAATGAAAGAATGATCTTAAATAGAGGCTCTCTCATGTACATTGAGCCGAACCTGCAAGTGGATGCAGAAGAAAAGAATCTAGTGACGTATGGCAAAGCGAAAATTTGTCGTATGGATTTGTACGATACATTTCCAGATCGCTTTCCAAAGATGGTTCAGGATTACCTTGAGAATGATGACAAGACCGCTTCTGACGTCACAATGTGGAGTAACTCAAAGAACATTTGGCTGGAGAATAAGGTAGACTCTAGTATTATTTGGTCCACACAACATGAAAATGTTAAAAAGTTTTATTCGCACGATGATGCAAACTTGGTACTAGCCATTGAGAATGACAATTCAAGGCCGGAATCATATCTCATTCTAAAGACTGGTGAGGTTGGCTCAAAAGTCGCTCTTGAAGAGTTCTTAGGGAGCATTGAGCCGGAAATGCTAGAAATTGCTCTGGATAGGATTGATATGGAAAACAGGGGAGAATCATATAATGCTCCAACGAGTAACAAGTCAGAAGTGCATCCGGGTAAACATTTGAGCAAGAATGACTCGAATAGTAAAAGTTTTTCCGACTTTTCAGCTGCGTATAGGTCGATGGATCGCACCTTTGAAACAGAATATTTTCCTGCGAATTCTACAAAAGAGGAAATCGAAGAGATTTGCTTGAAGAATGTAGATCCCACATGGTCAACAACCATGTTTCTTGATGACTGGAACGGCTTATTCATGTTTAGTGCTAGAAGGAAGTGTGTGAGGTAGACTTTGTTTTCTAAATTAATATTATAATATTTCGAATAAAAATTAGTTAAAGAATAAATCAGTAATTTTACGAATTCATGAAAATTAGGTTTTAATCAATGTTATTATACAAAACAACTAACATTTAAAATTCTTGGATTACAAAAAATTATATCACCTCAAATCTAAAAATAGTTCATATATTGTGCTCCGAATTTAAAGTTAAGCATAATTAAACAAAGAAACTTGTTTTAACACTCTGGTTATTGAAAGGGGTCAAAATATTGTAAATTCAAAAGTCGTAATAGTTTATAATAAATGCAAATGTATTTATTCTATTTCACTGTACATAATGACAAAACTGTTAAAAAAAAGGTTGAAGATTATGAAGTTTTTATAAGTGCGTAAAGTTGTGTGTTAGAATGGATATTTAGCAAAGGAAATGTAGACGTAGAAAGAATGTTGAAAAATGAGATGGATATTTGATGCGTCGATTGCTTCTGAGGTGTCCTCGCGATTCTTAAAATTGTCATAGTTATTTTCAAAGCATTTAACTCTGAAGAACATGAAGAATAACTTGTCTGCGTACAGGCTGCGGTCGATGGGTGATTTCTTTATCTTTGGACTCTTGTCATCGATGACAAATTCAAGTTTATCAATTTTATTTGAGTACTTTGACCAGTCGGGATTCAAGTAAACAATTCCATTCTTTGTTGAGTAACGCATTGGAATATTTTCTGTCTTATTCAATAACGTGTATTCGCAGTTTGCTTGTGGCATCTAAAAATATTAACCGGGTCAATTTCAGACTCTTGAAGAGGACTTTAAGCAAATTTCTGAGAGACACGCCAAATTTTATGCAACCATTTCAGTCAGAAAGTTAGCAGTTCATTAGAAAGAGAACTTGGAACCAACTAAGGTAATGGGAGAAAGAATAAGTCCATTAAGAAGTTAAAATAATCTTGAACGACCGTTACAGAGATCTTATTGAGTACTACTCAATGAGTAGAATGTTAGTCCTTTTCCCTCCTGAGGATCTGCGAGGGTTTATTTCAAAGTTGTAAGAACTCTCACGTTAACAGTAACAAGTTTAAAAGTAGTGAAATCATAAAATATCTCTTCTAGGCCTAAATTTCTTCCTATGTGTGAAAGATTAGTCATATGGGTTAATTAGAATTAAATATGAATGTAATTACCCTTCGCCAGTCAATGACACGCAGCAGAGCTCCAGTTTTGGTTGATTTCGACTCAGGATTCGGCATGTGAACTATCAAATATTGAACTGTATCAGCATACATTGACCCGCGTGGACATTCGAGTTTGCTGTCTTTGCACGGAACCCTGCACGCTCTGAAATGAAAAGTTTAGATGAGTTGTAAAGATCTTATGGATTGTGCTCGAAGTATTGAGTTACAATAGTCATGAGACTGAACCTACTTTGCATTTCTATCAAACTTGTAGTTCTTTGGACATTTAGGATTTTTACAGGTATAATTTCCTGGTAGATTAAGGCACATTTCATCCTGTCGACAAGACTCAAATCCAATGCATTCATTAATATCTTCACAAGAGTTTGTATTCGAGTTGAGACGATATCCCGGTGGACAGATACACTTGAAGCCGCCAATTATGTTCACACACTCGTGTTGACAAGGGTTGACATTGTTATCTGGATGACATTCGTCAATATCTGAGCAGCCCATTCTGGTATTATTCCATCTGAATGGAGTTTTTAATTTAGAATAATATGTTTCTTTTATTCAGCTGAGAACCCTTCTATTTTTGTAGCAAATAAGTTAAACTCAATCTGACTCAGAATTAAGTGAGGGATGGTGTAGTGGTTTGTTCCCCAAGTCCTCTAAATATGATATCTCATTTGGCGTGGGTTCGATTCCCGTCTCCTCCCTCCTTGAAACAAATTTACTTTGTAGATAGTTTCAAACCTTCCTCCCCCATTATAACCCCTCATGTGAAACCGAAGAGAGTAAGACTCAGCTATGAAACTCAATTCTAAGAAAAAAATTAAACGCTTTGTCGTCGCAAGATAATAGAATTCCCATAATCATCACATTTTACAACTAATTGTTGACTCGGCTGATTTTCAATCAAAAAAAGAGAAGTTCTAATTTCATGACATAGTAAAATAGATTTCTTAAATTTTAGATGGGCTATCAAATCTGGGACAAATCGAAAAGGTATCGACACAGAATCTAGAGATGTTTATCGAAGAAACAACGAGACCTACCTATATCCATTTGGACATGATCTAACAGGATGATTGGTTTGTACCGCAACAGAATTTGTATCGTTGCACTGTCCATTCACAGGTTCAGTCTTATCGTAGCATTCACAGGCATAGCCACCCGGCTGGTTGATGCAGTTTGAGAAGTTTGGGCACATGTGAATGCCCAGAAGACATTCATCCAAATCTGTACATCGGACCTCATTGCCTTCAATAGGGCCGTCGATGAAATAACCCTCCCGACAGACTGCTTCACAACGATACTCCCCTGGAAGATTCACACACCTCTCATGGGGATGACAGAGCCGGGCATTATCGGTGCATTCATTGATATCTAGGAAATATATTTGATGATTTTAAAATGTTTAGGATTTGTTGCAGAGGACAGAAATCAAATCTCGAGTTTTAAATGGATTTGAGTTCCTTACCTTTGCATGTGTTGCCATCCTTTTTGAAGCCATTGGCACATTCGCAGGTGAATGAACCAAAGAGATTGATACACTGATGGTCGCCACAAATTCCAGGCTGTTCGATGCACTCGTTGACGTCTTGGCAAGTACCATTCTTAAGCTGGGTACCGGTGGCACAGATGTGATTGCATTTATAGCTACCCATGGTATTTTCACACTCTCCATAGGGACACACGTTTTTATCTGAGAGTAAAAAAAGTTTATCTTACCAAATCAATATCTAATATGAACTTTTTAGTATTCATTATCCAATGAAACTCATTAACTACTCACTAGTAGTTTCATTTTAATAAATGTTCTATACGATTAAGCGAAAATATTAATCATTTGAATGAAAAAAACATTTTTGCCTTGAAGATGCGAATTATAACAAAAACAGAGATGATAACAATTTTGATATTTACTTTGTTGACACTCATCGATATCTGAGCAGCTTTGGCCGTCCTCAGAAAGGTAGTAACCCGATTCACATGAGCAAGAATAACCGCCGATAGAGTTCTCACACAACTGTTGGCACTTGTTCCTCTCCTTTATCAGACATTCATCAATATCTGCAATTTAATAAGATGCATCAAGAGTAGGATCAGCTAATTTGAAATATTTCTCTTACCAACGCAATAGTCGGTGAGTCGATTTTCATCATTATCGATTAAAGAGTTGCGCGATTGGAAGCCGTTCGGGCACAGATAGTAGTCAGATGGTCGATCGGTGTGAACAAGAGCCTCATAGTTGATCCTATCTAGCTCTGAAGTAATGTTGAAATCATTCAAATGCAACGTCTGCTTAACATAGCGCTGACGTTGTCCAGGGGAGACGGTGATCCTCGAAATCCAAGTATATGGTTCAATAAGTGATCCAGAACTTTGATTTATACGGAACGCTCGTGATGAAACACTGTGTATTTGACCTATTCGAATGAAAAATTATTAATTCAACTGATTGAGTAACCTTATGTAGCTCGTCCAATCAAATTTGAGCTTTTTCAAATAACCAATCAGAGTAAAGTGTGAAATTCATTCTTTATAAACAATTTTTAGAACTTAAACTTTAAGGACGCGTATAAATTAAACATTAGTCAACATTTTTTTTTCATTCTCACATATACAAAAATCATTTTCTATAAATAAAGATGGTTTACCTCTAGAGTGGCTCATTTGAATTAACTGATCAACCGATGGGAGGGTTGTTATTTTAAGAGAGTCCGGTTCATCTGCCTTTGAGAGATATTCAGGACAAGAACCAGAAATTTGTGCGTCAATACGAATCTCTTCGCCACCCGTATCGGACTTTTGATAAAGTCCCTGAGCGTCTATTAGGACAGAGCTACCGTCGGCGAATTGAGCCTCAATGTCCCAGCTGTTTATATCTGATTGACTGACCGTGTAACCGTTGGATGCTTCGTTTCTCTTGAAATTCATAAAATAGAGTTATAAAAATACTGGATAGTTTTGAAATTAAAAGAAAGTTTGGCATCTTTTGTAAAGGAAAGACAGAATGATCATTTTTAAAACTACTAGATATATGATCCAAATATTTTGCGCAAAATTTCAAGCCCAGGTTTTCACTACGTAGGAAATTTATACAAGTCGAAGTCCTGTGGAATGCAGTTGTCCAGAGTAAAACGAATTAGTACTTTTTATATACTCTCTCAAGTCTTATTGATACTGACCAATGCAATTAAAGAATATCATCTTTCATTTGAGTTTCATAGCCGAGTCTTACTCTCTTCGGGTTCACATGAGGGGTTGTAATGCGGAAGGAGGATTTTAAAACTATTTTCCAAGGAGGGAGGCTATTTTTACTAATCAATCCTAGTCAGACATTTTTTTGTTTCTTGACGTGATAAATACAGTCCAATACGAAGTTTCTATTCTCTTCTTAAACCTTAGAAAAGGCTAAAATGTTGGCTGAAAAATACGCATTTAATTACCTCTTTTGCAGAGATCCAATATGCTGGATTGAATAGTCCACTTAATGTCTTGAGGCAATCTTTGTGTTTGAGCATAGCATTTAGAACATCAATTGAGACCTTCGTTTCGCTTTCCATAGCATTCCAAGATCCATTTATCAAAAGTTTACCAACATCTTTACCATTCAAGACCCCTCTAATGGTTCCGATAATACTCCCAACTTGGCCGAGCTTCGATTTCAGTTTTCCCTTGAAGCATCGCGATTCAGCGTAATTTTGGAAGCAGATCTGCGTCTCTTCAACTTCACTGCCACAGACCGAAGCGGTTCGCCCGTCTCTTGTTAGACACTTTCGTATTCTTGTCGTGATACCGCGCAAGTTTGTCAAGTGGTCTGGTGAGTCATCTATATCGAATTGAGAATATTTAAATTTTTTTGTCTATATTCCGATATAAGTGTGTTTTAAATGACAAGATTGGAGTACTTAAAGCCCTTTACTTACTATTTTTCAGTCTTAATGAAATTTATCACTAAAAGTTTTTAAATTCAGGTTTGAATTTCGAAAGATAAGTTATCATTGATAAACTCTAATTTTAATTATTCTATTCTTCTAGCATGTGTAGATGCAAAGATAAGAGGCATCAAAGTTCCGGGAACATCAGTGCCTCTGTAGGCGATTATATGAAATTAGCTTATAAAATTGGTTAGAGTATGGTATAGAGTAGAAATAATAGACAAATAGGAACAGTAATTTCTGAGATAAGCTCTTTCAAAGTCGAAATAACTCGAAATTTGAAGAAAAGCTAACTAACCATCTTCACACTCAATATGGCACTCTGACCAGGAACCCCATTCGGTCCATGAGGCGATCAGAGACTGACTCTCGTCAAAGCCTTTCTGTTCGCAATTTTCATCGGCTCCTTCTGGTCGTTCCTCGCATGAGTCTATTTGCTCACCAGCACCGATGCATCCACGGCCTCCGAATTGTGGCTCAGAGCAGGTTCTTGCACGCTTCTTTATTCCTTTTCCGCAATTCATTGAGCACTGCGTCCAAGATGACCAGTTACTCCATTCACCATGAACTATAAAAAAATTTAAGATTGAAATTAATTTAATATTTCTCACGCAGTCGAAAGCTTAATTTTTCATTATTTAAAAGTAGTTGAAATTACTGACTCAACATATATTTGGCCATTGTATAGGAGAGGTAGAAATCCTTATTGCGAAAATAAAATTGAATGGACCAATATGAGACCACTGATCTGCAAACTACGATGAAATAACTCACTTGGACATTTTTCTTCATTGCACGACATCTCCTCAATGGATTTATCCTCAGAAGAACAATCTTCGCCATCAGCTGATGGTGGTGGATTGTTGCATTGCCTTTGTCGCTGTTTCACTCCTCCAGCGCAACTCTTGGAGCAATGCGACCACGGTGACCACTGACCCCACTGACCGTCGGTTGGACAAGGGTCATTGCTGCAAATGCTGACCATTTCCGACCTACCGGAGCAGAGGTGGCCTCCATTCGCAGGAGGTGGGGAGTCACAGGTTCTCTGACGGCGCTTCGTTCCACCGTTGCCGCATGTCTTACTACAGCTGGACCATGGAGTCCATGGGCTCCATGAACCGTCGATTGCACATAACGGAAGACCTTCACATAATATATCTTCCATTGCATTTCCCAAGCATGTCTAAATATTGTTTTCGTTACCAAGTTATCAGGTCATTGAGCAAGACAACTTGATTGAATTGATTGGTCCTTATTTGCACATGCATTTTATTTATCAAATTCAGTAATCACTGAGAGGTTTATGTTCTAAATTGATAAATAAAACTCACATTACCATCATTTGAAGGTGGAGGATTATCACACCTTCTCGATCGACTCTTGAGCCCGGTACCGCATGTCTTTGAGCACTCTGACCAGGGACTCCAGCTACCCCAATTTCCATCGAGGGGACAAAACTTCATGATACAACTCTTTGAATCGAATGAGTCCCCAGTACAATGTACACCCCCGTGTTTTGGAGCTGGATTGTTACAGAACCTTTCCCTAAAAGAATAAAATTTGTTATTCAATATCAACATTTGCTTAGTATTGAATCGGTTGAGGTATTAAAAATGATTAGCTCAATTGCAATTTTTTGCTAAATGTGCCCAAATGTGATACAATCAAGAATTTCTTTTAAAACTTGAAAAAAATTGAAATATAGGCTCATCATGTTTCATGTTTGAGCTCATGGCTTAATGGTAAGATCTCAAAAAAAAGATTAGACACCACGAAAGGTTTTAATTTTTCATGTCTCTTTCTTTGAATGTCAAACTATCAATTCCCAAAACTAAAAATTGTGAGATACTTACCCTACATTATGAAGAGCTCTGTATGTTTGAGAGCAAAAGTTGATTATTTTTTAAATTTGCTTAGATTTACTCTAGTATCGAAGTTCTAGACAAGTTCGTGATGGACAAATTGTTTATCATCTTCACTCGTAATTAATTTAAGGTAAACCATATACTTAAGAGTAGCCCTTTTCTCATGAGAACAACTCAATTTGTTCTAAGAGCCGTCTTAATAAATATTAAATCAATCTACTCATACAAAAAATTTGTTCACTCCATCAATATTCTGCATATTATTCATTGAAAGAAAAACTTGCCTCCTTTGAGTTCCCTGTCCACAGTCCATGCTACACGAGTCCCAGTTTCCCCATTCCGACCATTGACCATCTGTTTTCACATAGAGATTACCGTACTCAGACTTGTCTAGGCCAGCATCGGATGTTGCTAGACACAGGTACTTTCCCTCGTCATCACTCTGTGTCCCGATGATTCTAAGGGTTCCATTGTTGACCATGGTTAGACGGCGATTGTCGAGACTGATTGGCAAGTTGTCCTTGAACCATTCAATCTTTGGCGGGGGATATCCCTTCACTGAACATTCCATGAATGCAATGTCACCCTTATCCACCATCTTGTCTCTTGGACCTTGGTTTATGACGGGCTTCGCTGTTGAAAAGATAAATTTTAGAAGATTAGTTGATTGAATTGATTACTTTCACTCACATTTCACAACAAATTTTATTTCACCGGATGATTCTCCCACAGGGTTTGTTGCTATGCATTGATATACACCAGTATCGTCAGCCTTTTTGTAAGAATAAGAGTTTAAGAAATTTTCGTTTTTTCTTTCTTCCCTTGTATCATATTCGATTTGAAATCATGTGCTTATAAAGTCGTATTTAGAGCAACCGAATTTTACTGAACAAGTTTTTATTTATTCTCAAAATGAAAGAATATATATATGCTAAAAAAGAAGCTTATTTTCTGTGAGCCCTAGTCATATTAAATAGGCATGATATAGTATATACCTTTGTCATAGTTATACTGAGAAGGGAGCCAGCATTATTATCTTTAATAAACATCCTTGATGAATTTGAGAGGATCAGTCCATCTTTCAGCCAAATGACTGAATCTGCCTGACCAATGATGTTACAATTAATTTCAGCCAATTCCGATTCTCCATACGCCTGATCTTGTTGCTGTAGTTTAACTTGAGGTCGAGCTATTTACAAATAAAAATCATAAGAATGAATAGAGTAATTCGAACCCAATTCAAAAAGTTATATTGTAACATTGTCAAAATATAGAACGCTAGGCTGATCATTAATAGAAGAAAAATGCGGTATTTTCTAAAAAATAAAATTTTTGATTCAGGAGCTAAAAAATTACTTTTTCACAAGACTTAATATAATCTGGATTATAGAAATAACCCAGGATATTTGTAGGCCTATGAGAAAAGAAAATTTGCTTACAATTCACAATAAATTGAAAGTCATAAATGGTCTTGCCGACATCATTACTGGCTATACATGCATAGGAACCTTCATCGGATTTCTTAACCGGCCCAATAACAATTGAAGACTCTCCATTCTTGTTGCTGTTACCTAGAATTGGGTGTTTTAAACTGAATCTCCCTTAATGACTAACTAGTACTCACTACTCAAGGACTTATTATTAAAAGTCCATTCAATTTTCGGCTTCGGCTTTCCATTGGCCTTGCAGACAAGTTGGATCCAACGGTCCTCGTACTCTTCCTTTGATTTCTTGGGGACCTTTGTGAATTCAGGCTTTGCTAAAGAAATTTTGATAAAAATGATACTTTCCTAGAGTATGTTGGAGATAACTCACTAAATACTGTCATAAATGTTGAGTCTCTAGCCTCGCTGCCATCCACCCCAGTAGCTACACAGAAATACATTCCATCATCGGTTTTCTAAAGATTAATTAAGAATATAATATTTTTTAAGATTCTGGGCATCCTTAACGCAAGATCTAGTACGATGAGTCATTCATATTCTCTGAAAATTATTTTTAATAAAAAACAGATACAAAAACCTGATTGACTCTTCTTTCAAATAAAATTCTTTTTTTTAAAAATTCAAATCTCAAATTAAGGATTTATATATCTGACAAGGTCATCAACATGAAGTTCCTATGTCACAGGGGGCTTGGGATGTGTTCAAAACTGTCATAAGGTATGATTCATAACCTAATTTTTAATAAAAACCATATTCTGTAAATATTTTGGCTTTTATGAGAAAAAATATTCACCTTTAGATTATAGATTTTAAGAACTTTTTTGCTTTCAAAAATAGCTCTATCACCAATGGCTATTTCGACTGGCTTTCCATTAAACTGCCACGTGACCTCTGGCTCTGGTTTACCTTCCACGTTGCACTCAATCGTAACTTCTTGATCTTCATGTCCGATTGTGGAAGGAGGCAAGTTAACTTTTGGAGGCACTAAAGGTATTCATCAATGAGAATTTAATTTCAATAAAAAATAAGAAACCAAAAATTTACCAATGACGTTAATGTTGAATTTGATGCGATCTTCACCGGCTGAGTTTTTGGCCACACATGACAATTCACCTTCATCATCATCTCTGATAAAACAAAATTTAATGTTAGATCTAAAATAGCGTATTTCTGGTTAAAAAATATTATTCTGGTTAGTTCAACTATTCAGTTTTTTTCTGTCGGGAGCTATCTGGTAGGTTACTGCCCATACTATTTTATCTAAATTAGTTTGAGAATTTTGTTATTTTTTATAACTTTTATAAGTTTTTTTTCTATTTCACTTAGTAGTAATACCCTAATCATTATTTTTTATATAATATCGAATGCAAATGAAGAGAAAACAAAAAGTGAAAACCTAGACTCGAATTTCATTGGTTTTAAAAAATTTCCCAATTTTATGAGTAAGGCTCCTATTCTGATAGGTTTTTCTCTTATTACTAGGGCTACCAAATGCCTTTTTTATAAAAGTTGTTTTTCTTAGTTTACACGAATCCCTGATCAATAAAATCAACATCCGAGAGTCTAGTAATGCTATTAGAAAAAAGGCAAACGCATTTTTCTGCCTTTTCCATGCTCATACATTTTTTGATTGCAATCTATTTTTAGCTCGAACAACCAATGGAATGCACGAATTTCAATATGTGTCATTGATTACTAAGGGCTACATTTTTGTGTGTCTATACCACTAAATACTAGACCAATGAAAACAGAGTGAATTTTGGTTTAATATCACAAATTGTCATTCTAGTTATTTCAGTTCAATGAGGGACTGCTCTAGAGATAACAAATCTTTCACTCCTGGAAATCTGAAGCAACATATATTTCTCAATCAAAACGCATGTTTTTCAAATACAGTATTAAATATAGTATTTTCTCTAATGAGCTTTTTATGTACGAAATTATTGCTTTTTTTATTAAAAAAAAACTTCTGGTAGCCCTAGTTATGAGGCGTCATATGCCAAGAGTAACTGTGACATTCTATATGCTCTGCCCTGTAAATAGTGCACATAAAAGTCATATCACTGCACAAATGGGTCCATAAGATATATTTGCAACTATTGACAGAATCCGCAGCGACATGAGAGTCGGTTGCAATTTTATTGAAATTTATTCCAGACCCTGAAAACTCACTTCAGAGAGTTGAAAATGAATATTCCTGTATCTGTGATGGTATATAGGCTTCGACTTCTTGTGAAAATAATTCCATTCCTCTCCCAATGAATTTTTGGCGGTGGATTTCCAGTTTCTACGTCGCAGGACAACTGAAGTAGCGCATTGGTCTTGCCAGTTATTGTTGTCTCCTGGGGTTTCATCAGCTTTGGCTTTACTAAAAGTTCAATTTGACATAAGGAATCTTCTATTTTCAGTCAACATGAGGAAAAAAATTTCCAGCTCACAAAAATCTAAATATTCTCTATTGTACCTAGAGAAGTAACTTGAAGTAAACCCAGAGGTATAAAGATTTCGAGATTCTACAGATCACAGAAGACCTCAAAACTGCAAAGTAAACAACTTTAAACTGACCATGAACTTCAAGATTAATGACAGCGTTCTGACTTCCAGCTTCGTTAGTAGCTTGACAGCGATACTTTCCAGAAAATCGTTGATTAACATTCCGAATAACAAGGCCATGATTTTGGACAATCTCAAAGATTCCATTCGGATCCTTGGAAGGAATTTGCTGTCCTGAAGGTCGCCTCCATTGGATTTCAATCGGCTCACTGCCTGTAGCTTCACATTTGAGGAAAGCCTCGTCACCTTCATTCACAATGACTGGATATTGTGTAGTCAAGATCTTGGGTCGTTCTTAAAGAGAAAGTGGTTAGCAATAAGCCTAGCTAAACTTAGTCGTTGAAGCTCACCTATAATTTCAATTTCAACCATCTTTTCATCAATCCCAATGTCATTCGAGGCTTTGCAGACGTATTTTCCACTATCTTCCTTCTTGGCATTCGTTATTGTCAAGAGTCCAGTTCTAAATTGTTATAGATATTAGTTTCAAAACTTGTTATCTCTATAGAAAAGTTCTTATTGAGAATGGCTCGAATAATCTTGTGTTAATTTAACTTCATTTTTACCCAGAAGAGTCAATCATTCAACAGTAGGGCTACCCAATAGACTAAAATGATTTATTTTTTTTTGTAGTAAAAGCAAAGAAAAAGTTGCTTAGCCCTCTCGGTTAGAATATTTAGAAATGGACTTTTTGGTATTTTTCCTTTCAATGGACTATTTTCACAATTTCCATGTTTACATGGTTAAAAAGTGATATTTTATTCCAATCGAACAACAGTTCCCCACGCCGAGTATATGTATCAACTTTCAGGGGTTTAAGAGTTGATGAATAATTTAAAAATCCCTCATAAAGACAATTCATTGATTATCCCAAACCCAGAGACTAGTTTATATAATTGAGATTATCATTTGGTCGTATAATTATGCCTAAGTTTATGCCAAATCTTTGAAAAATAATCACAAGCCTTTCACATCAGAAAAAAATCTAAAAACGCTGTATACTGTTTAATAATCTTGATTTTTATTCAACAAATGCCTAAATTTTAAATAAAAGCCAACTTTTAATAATCATTTCTAAAATGGAATTTTTTCTAACCAAAAATGGACTATTTGGGTAGCCCCATTCATCAGGTTAAATAGGCCTATGCTCAATCTATGTTTAAAGTTTAAGCTTACATTGGATCAACTGATGTTCCAAGACGGAAAAGACCTCCATCAGATCTAGACCATTCAATGTTTGGTAGCGGCTGTCCTTCAGCTTTACATTGTACTGTGAAGGATGATCCTTCCATTTCGCGGATTTCATTCTTATCCAACCAGGCCAAGGGAGGCACTAAAAGCAGAAATTGAAATTTTCATTGTTTAATAATTACTAGAACAACCCAAAAAATACATTATATTAGTATAACTTAAAAATTTTAAAAATAGTACCAGAAAAAGAATCTATTTCAACTTTGATTGCTCTTTTAATCTTGATAATCAAGGTTTTTATTACGAGTAGATTTTACCCACAACCAATATTAACAATTATCCTTTTAGAGTAATGAATCTGGTTAAATTGGTCCAATTATAATTCATTGAAAAGTATGAACTCTATCCAAAACTTATATTCGTGAATTGAACTCACTTATAACTTCAAGCTCATAGATCTTTGTAACATTTCCAACCTTATTTCTAGCTGAGCAACGAAACTCCCCATTGTCAGCTGCATCGCCGACAGTGAACTTGAGTATCTGACCATCCCTTTCAACTTGATATTTCTTCGGATCTATGAGATTAGTCAATGATATGGGAGCTCCGTTATGATACCATGTTATAACTGGCTTCGGAATGCCCATAGCTGGACAGCGCAGGTTAATTTCCGAACCGGAATTGACGGTTACTTTTTCCCGGAATAAGAAGAAATCACTTGGGAACTTTGGCGCAGAAGTAACTGAGAACTCAAACTTGAGAGAATCTTCACCAGCCTTGTTCCTAGCGATGCATTGATACTGTCCGTTCTCTTGAGCAGTTGGTCGGATGACGGTTAACTTTTGGCCCATTTCCGTTGTAACAAAATAATCACCATTTGCTGACATGAGTACTGGGGCACCGTTCTTTGTCCAAATTATCTCTGGCTTTGTCAGATTTATATCATAAATAGGACACACAAAAGTTGCAGGCATATTCTCGCTAGTTGTGAGTTCGAGTGGGTCGCCATTTATCTTGATTATCCTAGGTGGAGCTGAAAATAAATCGAATGAGTCATTGGTGAAAGCAGAATATAAAAATTATTTTCTCACTTATAACTGTTACATTAAATCGTTTTTCTATAGTGCCACCAGAGTTTGACGCTGAGCAAGTATAATCGCCTGAATCTTCAGGTTGAATGTTGATAAATCGAATAACTTGATTCCCATGTCCTACTGACATTCTGGTGTTATAAACAGCATTAGATTGGTAATTAGACGAGAGTCTATTGTAAATTGACTTGTCATCTGGAAGAAGTATCTCCACATCTTTCTTGAACCATGAAACATGAGGCCTTGGATCCCCAAGCACTTCACATGTGAGGGAAACAGTTTGGTTTTGAATAGCTTCCAAAACCACCCTATTCTTTTGATCAATGAAATATGGACGAACTAAAGGAGCACAGATTTAGGGGAAGCCGAATAAATCTATAAAGCTAAACGCACTTAAAACTTGAACAGAAAAAGTTTGCGAAGACTGCCCAACATCGTTAGAAGCATAGCAGGTGTATTCACCAATATCTTTAAAGTCCACAGAATGAAACGTTATTCGTGTGCCATCATCGGATATTTCAACGTCTCTACCGGGTGCTATGGGGGAACCATGCTTTTCCCAACGGATTTTAGCTGTTGAATCAGAATTGCCCAACAGTGTACAGTCGAGGAATCTCGTTTGATTGACAAACCAATTGACTTCAGGTTGAGAATTCGACTTATCAAATTTGGGCGGGGCTAAACAAAATATTGGTCGTGAGAATGTGGTTTGGATATAAGGATGTTAGAATTTTCGAGAATTTACTTTGCACTTTGACATTGTATTCTTGAATATCCCATCCAACAGCGTTACTTGCATTACATTGGTACGTTCCCGCGTCAATGTTTTCAATTTTGAATACAGTGAGAGTTTGTCTTTCCTAGACAAAATAAAAATTATTCTCATTAGAGAAAATTGTTCAAAATTCAAAATCAAAACAATGTCAGCTATAATCTTCAGAAGAGTAGTTTCTCACATTTGAGACGAGTGCCTTTCGAGTGAGTGAATCCGAATTTGAAATGAACTTGGTCGAATCGTCTATTGGATAGTTAATCATGCTGTCTTCACTAATTCCAGAATCGAGGGGTGCCTTGATTCGAGAGAATATTAACTTTGGAGGAGGTGCACCACGAGATGGACAAGACAATATTAAATCACCACCCTCAGCAACAGTCAGTGATGTAATGATCCTTGTACGGTCAATCCTCGCAGGTGCTAAGAATTTGAACAAAAGTTTAGACACATTAGTAATGATTCATTACGGAGAATTAAATGTTAAAATTTGTTAAATTACAATCATTAGTATTTTTCAAAGATTTTTAGAGAAATAAAAGTAGATTAATACTCTAGGTACAAAAAAACTTCAATTATCCCATTGAAAGTTGTGAAATTTACCATATCCTGTAACAAAAAACTCTTACTGTCAAGGTTACCTATACACTAGGTTAAATTCGAAGTAAATTCCAGCGTTTTTACCCTTAAAATTGGACATTGCTTGAATTATTGCAATTCAAAAAATTTGATGCATCTGACATAAATCTTAAATAATTCCAATTTAAAATAAATAATTCCTATTCATAGACCATAGCTTGTATGAATTTTTAATCTTTAAACATCTAATAAAATAATCAGACACGTGATTCAGACTTTGAGTTGGTCGAAAGTTGAAACAGTTTTATCTGTAAACTAGGATTACTGGGAAAAATATCATTTTAAAACTCTAAAATAAATGGAAGGTTTTCTAGATTGATAGGCCGTTCAATTCTCAGACGAAAAAAAACTCTATTTATTTGTCATTTTCTCAGTTATATTTCGCTTTTATTGATATAAATTCCAAATTTAGAAAGGCCTTAGAAAACATTTAATTGACTAAACATTTAGGCTCCTTCTATACTTACAGCCAACAGAGAGATCAAAGTCAACCTCAATTTCATCTCCGCGAACATTCTTGGCGACACACTTGAATGCCCCCGCATCATCAGGTGTTAAGCGCATGATCTCCAAAAGGGTGTCTTCTCTCACAAGTCGATATCTGAAAGATAAGTATTTGCATATTTGAAGCTTATAAACATCAACTATGAACTAACCTGTAGGGCATTGGATCCAGGCGTACACCATCTTTGTACCATTCAATCTTCGGTATCGGGTTTCCGTCAACATTGCACTCTAATTCAATTGAGCCGTTGACTGTATGCTCCAAACTGTACTGTCTTTGACCGTTGAGAGTCATATCTGGAAATGTACATTTATTTTATAAATGTTATTTATTCCTAACTTTTAACATTTTCATTATCGAAAGAAAATATGCTAAAATTTAGTTGAATTCCTATAAGAATAGAGTAGAGTACTAAACTCAGATTTCAATGGTCAATAATGTTTGCATCGTTCTCCAAATCTTTTGGTATTAAAGTACCGGACGTATTGAACTTACAATCAATATTGAGGTTGAACTCTCGGCTGTCTTTCCCAAAGGCATTCTCAGCGATACATTGATAGAGACCGGCATGCTTCCTTTCGAGACTGCTTATTTCCAAGGAGCCAGCATTAAAGTCAGTTTGAACAAATGGACTTATGTCAAGTTTATCATCAGCAATTCTCTGCCATCGAATTGTTGGCTTCGGTATGCCATCAGCGACGCAATAAGTCGACAATTTGGTTCCCATCCAATAATTCACGGGACCTTCTCTGTGAGAGTGTGTTATCTTTGGTGGAACTTGAAAAAAATAAAGTTTTATTTACATTTACTTCAGATCATAATCATCTCTTTCTGATTTCTGCATCATAAGTATTGAACAGAATTTCCTTATATTATTAAAAATTGATTGTTTAGCAGATATTTCAAGAATCTACAATTGCAAGACTTCACTATAGTGATGACATGTTTGAGTACTCAAGAAATCTCACTCATAATTGTCAAAGTCCAAGATCTCTTGTCTTTACCAACATGATTGCTGACGTCGCAACGATAATTACCAGAGTCCTTCCTCTTGATATTGTTGAGAACAAGCTATTTAAAATAAAAAGAATGAAGTTTTTTAAATAAATAAAAATCTAAATTTGCTAACTTGTCGTCCGTCACTCGATATCTCAGCATTTGCAAATAGTTCTGGATTCTCGGAAATGGACTCTCCATCCTTGAGCCATTCAATTTTAGCGTCCGGTCTTGCCTCCCAATCGCAGTTGAAGATTGTTGAAGAATTCTCGACTATTTCACGAGGGTTAGCGCCCTTGGGGCTTATGATCTTGGGTGCATCTATTAGGTGAATTAATCAATTGAACGGCTTTCATTTAACATTGAAAAAAGGTTGCAAAAATATTCATGAATATATGTAAAATATCCCAATTATTAAAAATAGTATTGCGGTATAATAACTCAAATCCAAACAGCACCTGATTACTCACATATAAGAATAGGATCAAAGATCTTTTGCATGCTGCCCGCGCGATTTGTGGCACTGCACAGGAATCTTGTGATAACACCTTGATCTACGTTCGGTAAGTACAGAACCCGTCCTCCCATCATTTGACGAACGTTCCGGTCCCCAGGGCCATCTTTATGGAATTCCTATGGAAAATAAGATTAATATTGTTTAACCGAAATGACGAATTAATTCAAATAAATAAAAAATCAGTAATTCAACTTACAAAGTCCCATTCAATCTTTGGTTCAGGGTAGCCTGTGACATTACAAATGAGCTCAGCCGGTTTACCTCTCTCTAGCTCCGGTTTCTCGTTATCTGACCCAGAAACCAATCCCGGTGGATCTAGAAATGAAGAGGTGTTAATTATAATTACAAACATATACAATTCGTTACTAACAAATAACGCTCAATTCAATTTTCCTCTTCTCTGTATCGACCTCATTCTCCCCTGTACAAACGTAGTTACCAATATCTTCGAGGGTTACATTCTTAATCTCCAACACCTGACCTTCGTTTGTTATATTATAACGTGGATCCATTGTAATGATTTCTAAAGATGAATTATATAAGATTGAAACTTCATGATTATATATAATATTAGACCATAAAATAATAAACTTAAAATGATTTTTATCTTTTAATAACATATTTTAGAAAACATGAGAAATAATAAATATTTCATAAGAAATTAGGTAGTCTGATAATAGAATACATTTTTCTCTATCTTTGATAAAACTTACATTTATTGACCTATATTTGTTAAACTTAACTTCTCAGACTATAACTCACGGACATTATTCTCTCTCTTTCCATTGACGGATGAATATCCAATTTTGTGGTGATCCCGAGACCACTCGATTGCTGGGGTTGGATAACCGACAAAGTAGCAAAACAAGCTAACATCTGTACCCAATAAAGCTTCCATTTGTGAAGGGCTCCCATCGGAGAATGTTGGTCTCGCTAAATTTGAAGTTTATTTATACTCTAACTAATATATGAAATTATCGGTAGATTTTATGGCTTCAAAATTTTAAAATTCTAAATGAGGTAAAACTAAGATTTTATGCCTCATTTTTCCTATCTCTAACCCTATATGTTGATTCGCTTTAATGACGCATAGAAATTCTGTGTATCTTTCTTATTTTCCAAAAAAAATTATTCTAGAAATTATTTAAAATCCAGGAGCTTTCCACAACCTATAAATATTATATTCAGATTTGAATGAGCATCTATCAAAGCAATGAAATAATACAAGATTTCTTACTTGAAATTTCCAGGGTAAAGTTGCGAGAAATATTTCCAGGCAAATTCGTAGCTTCACACTTGTACTGGCCTTGATCGGTCGCACTCAGATTGAAAATCTCGAGCGATTGATTATTCTCAGTGATTTTGTATTGAGCTAAAATCGGGAATAAAAGGAGATTCATTTCGATGACGCAACATTCTTCAACCTACACATGTCCATAACTTCAGATATGAGTTGATTATTCTTCCACCATCTCAGTTGGGCTGGCGGATTTGAGTTCATGTAGCACGTAAAGGTTATATTACCACCCTCTCGCTGTTCAAGACTAGTTGTGTTATTTTGATCTCGAGAATTCTCGGCTGTAATAGAAAATTGTCATTGTCACGAGTGTTGATAAAATTGAATGAACATCCTTAAACACTCTCGAGTATTTAAAAACACCTCAATAAATTCTTCTATTAGGTTTACAATACAAGAGCAAAGGTATTACATACCAAAGACTGTTAATGTCGAGATTTTCTCGTCTTTTCCAGCTTCGTTCTTAGCAAAGCAACGATACTCTCCTCCATGAATACTTTGTGCAGATAGGATCATGAGGTTTCCATTGCCGACTATTTTGACGCCTTGAGGATACTTTTCCGTAACTGGAACATCCTTGAAGTGCCATGATATGTTTGGCTTTGGGCTGCCAGTTGATTCACATAAAAGCGTTATAGAACTGTTTATAAAGACAACGCTGTTTTCATTAAAGTCTGTAATCTTTGGTGCCTCGAGAATGCCCACCTCATAGTCAATATTTATCTTGCCTCCTTTGTTAATCGCCACGCACGTATAACTAGAGTGAAAATAAGATTTTAAGTGACATTATTTTAACATATTGTGAAAAAACTATCCAAAACTTTGGAAGATTAAATCTAAAATTTCCTTATTAAACTTCATCCGGTGGCAATTACTCACTTTCCTTGAAGATGAGACTCTAGTTTGTGTATTTTAAGATAACTCTTGACAGTATCATCGTATGTTGTATTTGTTATTTCAATACCGAGTTGATCAGACCTCTTCAGCTCTTTGCCATTCCATTCCCAGATGATTTCTGGCGTTGGATAGCCAGCCATCTCGCATGACATTTCAACAAACTGGCCTGGATCCTTCAAGATTCTATAGTCAATGTCACCCGGATCGATATATCTTGGAGGATCTAAAATATCGTTTCTTTAAAAAACAGTTTCAACAATAAAATAGAATAAACTAATTTTATCCAAGAAATTAAGAGAGAAACAAATGTTCAATATTTAGTTGGTTCAAGTTCTTTCTTATCAAGAATTTGCAGATGCAAAGTTTCGTCATGGTTGAGAAGGGTGAAAGATTGACTTACTAAGCACAGTTACTTGATAAAACCTTGAATCAGATCCGGCACTATTCTCCGCCCGGCATTCGTAAGAGCCAGAATCAGCCTGATTCTCGCCATGAATTTCAACAATTCTACCCTTCTCAAGAATATCAATTCTCCCCTTGACTGCAACAAGAGGTTTGCCATTTCTAAACCAGGTGATCTTAGCTGGTGGTATACCGTCGGTGACAAGACAAGAAATTGTCGCCATTTCATTGGGTCCGACCTCAAATTCACCCTGCGTATCAGAGCTAATTGACGGAGGCACTAGATATGAAAAACAAGTTAAAAGACTTTGAGAGTAATCTTGGCCGAAAATTACCATTAACATTAATTCGAAACTCCTTCGAATCGGATCCCAAATCGTTGAAGACAGAACACTTGTACACCCCGTCAACAAGCTTGTTCGTAGAGTATATTGAAAGGCTTCTTTTATCATTAGACATGACAAAGGTCGGACCGCCACTATATGTATCAGATCGACCATTCGAGATTGGTCTACCGTCTTTGTGCCATTCTACTGAGGGCTTCGGATCGCCTTGAGCATCACATTCGAGAATAAAATCTTCTCCTTGCGTTACAGAAATATCCTGAGATCCATTGCCGCCGATAATTTTAGGCTTTGCTAAATTAAAAATGATCAATTTTCTATATTGATGATTGAGTTAAAACCTACTTTGAATTTCAAGTGACATTTCAATCTTTGCTTCGCCAACAGGGTTTACCGCTAAGCATGTGTACTTTCCCTTATCTTCCATCTAGAAAAGTTATTTTTATTTAATCTCTATAGGTAAGCACATCGAATTTAAATTGCATTAAACCTAATTTAATACTTTGAAGTAGCATAATTTAATATCGATTAAATTAATGCTATAATTTATGAAAAGAAATTTCTACAAAACTACAGTATGAGAGTTCAATTAATTTAAATATCCATAGTTATGACATACTTTGATATTGTTGATTATCAAGTTTGTCCTATCAAGCTGATACCTTGGATCGTTGAAATCAATTTTAACATCGTTCTTGAACCATGTAACTACCGGACGTGGTCTCGCCTCAATAACGGTACAATTTAATGTCTTCCTCAGAGCGCCATCGATCACAAAGTGACTCTTTTCGAAATATGCCATTTTTGGAACCTCTATAAAAATAAGACGTTAGATTAAAAGAAATTTAAAAGCTCTCTAGTCTTGCATCTTATTTATGTTTGAAAATTATTTCGAAATTCACTCAATTTTCTTTGAAAAACTCATTTTCTAAAGTATTAAAATCAGATCTTGTATAGAAAATAGTTTATAAGTGTATCATTAGATATTTTAACATTATCGGTGTTTATAAGAAGTATCCATTGGTAAATCACGCGAGTTATGGAAAAAATAACGATCTACTATGCGTCATAGACTTTTCCTCCTGTGAATGATTTGAAAGAAATACCAAACTTTTTTACTGGTTTTATACTGGATAATTTTGATAGATTCATTAATCCAGTGTACTAAAAAAAGTAACATAACAAGGAGGATGAGATCAAATTTTTTATCCCTAAGACATTTTCCTAACCGCAATTTTATGCTGATTAATAGAGCGAAAAGAAATATACATTGGGATTTTAAAAATATGCAATTCTTGCTAAAATAATATGCAAAAATATGAATTATCAATAAATTTGATAAATTTATTGCGGATTTTACAGTTGAGAAGGCTCCCAATTAACTGGAACTCGTCAGGAAAATTCTAGCGTACTTTGAAATGCTTCAATAAATACGGTTTTTCAAGATTGCTTTTCTTGATATATGCATCATTTAGGTGCTAATTTTCAAAACGAATTACCCTTTGGAAAGAGTCATACATTCTTAATAAAGATAATGATAGTTAATGCATTGATAATCGATAACTGCCATTGATAACTGAGATTGATTCACAGAGAGTGGTGAATTAATTACACACGATAGAAAATTATAATCATCGGAAAAAGTAAAATTTTTTAAATATTCAAAAATAGGCAAATAATATGTCAAAATATGCAAATGCACATTTTCTACTGAGGCCAACATACAATTTCTTTTATGGCAATTATGTGTTTTAACACCTACTCTTTAAGAATATCCAATAATAAAAAATATGCATTTGGTCGCCCTACTGATTAGGAATCTGAAAATCCAAAACCTGTCTTTGCTACTGAAACTTTTTCGTAGTTTTAACTTTCAAGGCTAATCTAGCTGAACCCAAGTTTCACCATGAAATTGCAGTTCAGAAAATGTAGTGTTATGGGAAATTCTTTGATCTCATCCTAATGACAAGTATTCCTACTGAGGCTAATAAGAGTTTTAGAATTAAATTCAGAATCAAGAGGTTTTTTTAATCTTAGATAGCTCAAGAACTATATGACGAAATCAAAGCGAAAAAAACCTGACTCACCCATACCGCTGATATCAACTGTTATGGTCAGCTTCTTTTCACCGTATGCATTCTTTCCCTCGCAATAAAACTCCCCTTTATCATCCATAGTTGCTCCTGAAATGAAGATGATTTAATTGAGAAAATGCTAATTTCTGGAGAAATCAAGATCAAAGCACATGCTTATCTCAAGTCCTCAAATTGGGGAATAATTGCATACCTCTAATCAATAGAGAATTATCATCTTGAAATATATAGCGGTCATTATAATCAACGGGGATTGCTTGACCTTTGCCTTGCTTGTACCATTTAATCTGCGGCTTCGGCTCTCCAGATAACGGACAGGGTAGGGAGACATCTCCATTATATTCAACAGAAATTCTCTGATTCAACTTCACCGATGGTAACAATAGGGGTGCATCTTGAGGAAGATGAATTAATCGTTTTTTAATCTACTTGGCAACCCAAGCTTTAACTTACATCCAACAGTCATTTCTTTAATCTTTTTAATTATTCCTGCCTTATTCTCAGCAATGCATGTCCAGACACCTTCCATTGTTCGATCTAGGCTGGCAATAACAAGAACGGATCCGTTATTTTCAAACTTTATATTCAATCCTTCGGAAACCTATTCAAATGTCAAAATTAGTACTGTCAGTTTTAATATTTTTCACCTTACAGTTCTAGAATAAAAATGGACAGTTTAACTTTTGAAAACTTTCAAATTCACTAAAATTCTTGTCCCTTCCCAGAGGATGCAGTATGAGATAGATGCATGCATTTTGTAGGATAAGTGTCTCCTTTTCTTTACGCTTTTGAAAGATAGCGTTAATTTAATCTGAAGACTTTCGTACTAATTGATGTTTTTTTAGTTGTGATGAGTACAACAATTAATGCACATTTTAAAACTATTTTTTAGTTATATAAGAGAGCAGAAAATGATATTTTTACGCTTCTAGAATTGAAAATGTATTTTTTTCAAAGCCCCCCAGAAGCTTTAAAATCTTTGTTTATTGGGCGGAATAATAAATAGAAAAAGGCTACGCATGAGCAATACTCACTGGACTTCCGCGGAATTCCCATTTTATCTTTGGAAGTGGATCTCCAGTGACCTTACAAGTAAGTCGTTGTTCTTGGCCCTCCACGGGTGCATCAGTTGAGAGTTCAATTCGTGATATTTCGGGAGAGCTCATGAACTTTGCTCTAAACTCAGCGTTGTCAATTCCCGCTTCGTTGCTGGCCACACAAGTGTAGAGACCCTCGTCTGTCTTATCTGGGTTCTCTATAATCAGCGTAGATTCCTCGAATAAAAATTATGATTGTCATAAGAGTTTACTGAGAAATTAAAAATGTGACTTAATAATGAAACTATCCTTTGAAATAAGAAAAATGTAGTTTAAGTTTCAAAAACTAAGGATAAAATCTGTCTTTTAATTTGTTTGTTTTTCTATTAGAAAAAGTAGTTGAGGCCTCCCGGTTGGTGATTTAGAAATAAACTTTTTGATGAAAGTTGAGAAACTCTTATAATAATTTGCATTGGAAAATGTGTAACTCACAAGATTGTAGTTTGAAATCTTTATCGTCTTGGGACCTATTGAAGTTTCAGAAACCAACATGCCGTTAAACTTCCACTCGAAATCTGGTGGGGGTAGACTAGCTGCCCGACATGTCATCGTAATACGAGATTTCCTACTGAACATGACGTTTTCTTCATGTTCCAAGATCTCTGGCTTAACTAGAAAAAAATATGTAAAAGTTATTTTTCAATAAAAAGAAAAGGTTTCTCAGATCTAATTTAATTTGTAGATACAAGCATGTTTTTAAAACTTGCGGGAACTACAGTGTTTCTTTTACACTAATAAAACTCTAATTCTTACTGTGAATGTTAATGAATCCTGATGATTCCCTGCGACCGCCTTCGTTCTCTGATGAACAAACATATTCGCCAATATCGGAATCTTGAACAGAGCTGAAAATGAGATTTTTCAATTATCATTATTGGCAGAAGAATGATTACTTTTGTTAAGCTTGTGCATTTGCTAGAAACGTTGCATACAAAAAGAGAAGAGGTAAACTGTTGAAAGCAGTAAACAGTTTTATTATAAACCATTTTTCAAATGAAAAACTATCAACTTTCCCTATGACCTGAGAATAACATTGTTTTTGCTCTTGTGTTTATTAAATTCTAAGCAAAGATGTGTCTTTCAAAATCCTCTATAAACAGATGTTAAAAAATTGTGACTTATTTTTCAACCTTTCAACCAAGAAAATCAATACAGTTGAGGTTATTTATACGGAGATGTGCATACAAAGAATTTTCAAACAGCTGATCATTTCATGTTATGTATAACGATGATTCATCCGGGGTTTGCACTTTTTATGTTGTAAAAAGGGAAGAATTTATTGATACTTACTTGAATATAAGTTTACTCTCAAAAGTCATAGTTTGATCATTGCTTGGTAGCCGTTGGTTGATGATGCTTGTCATGGATGAGTTCACGATTTCATATATTACTGGGGAGACCCGTTTCCACTTAATCTCATTAATGTCAGTTAATGCGAATACTGAGCATACTAGAACCGCCTCCTTATTGGGTTCTGCAGTAACATTCGTTTTGACAAGAACCATCGGGGCTGGGCCTATGGTTTTTTCATTAGAATTGGGCCTAGAATCATCAAAATATGCAACTCACGAAGAACTTCAAGTGCTGTTATATCTGAAAAATCCCCAATTAGTTCTTTTTTGATTTCCGGTTTGACGACAAGCTTATAGAGGCCGTGTGCTTGGTTATTCACATTGGAGATTTCATGAGTTACGTTTGAACGGGTACTAAAAAATATGCATTTTTATTAACAATATGCTTACGAAATATAACCTCAATGCTACTTCTTGTCATACTTGTGTGGACAAATCTCGTAAGTATTGAAATAACTAAATGATGAATCGCTTATTATGCACTTGTTAGAATTGAACTAACCTGTAGATACTATTAGAGCTTGACAAGTCTGGAAGAAGTTTATCGTTAAAGTACCATTCCACTGTGAACGGAACTTCACTATCAACATAACATGTGATTTGTGTATTTTCCCCACGCTTAGAAATGACCTTTGCAGGGCATGAGACAACAACCGGCTTTGGCTCTCGAGCGAAGTAGGCCACTCTTGAATATCTTTGAATCTTCTTTCCGAGGCTATCTCTGCCAACCATCTAGAAATTAATCTCATGAGCTAAATGTGATAGCTATTTCAAAATACCAAATTTTCAAAAATATTTGATGAATAAATCCATTAAGAGGGTGAACATACTTGAATGTAAAAGTGGCCATCAATGGGCTCTAGTGCGAGTTTGCTCATGTATATTTGTGTATTTCCAGTCTGATCCAGACTCAATCTTGTGAATATCGATCCGTTAGGCGCGCGAAATATAAAGTTATCCATAACACCATCGCCAAAAGTACGCGACACGTTAGCCATAACATAGTTGTTCACGCCAGACACCGGTTGGGCGTTAGAACCGTAGTTGTAAGGCAGTGGTAGAGTTGAAAATCCATGTAGAAAGTCGACTTCGCTGAGACCAGTTATCCTCAGAGAGTGCCATTGCTTTTCAGTCTGAGATGGAGACTCAGGGATGTCGATTTCGGCTAGGGAGTCCTTCTCGACAGTCACCTCGAGATTCCATGTTCCAGCCTGTGGTCGTTCTACTGAACCCACAAATACTGTCGGCACTGTTTTCATCAACTGATTGAGTCCATTTTCCGAATCCATTAAACGGCCTAGTGTTAATTTAAAATATTATTTTCTCTAATATTTACAGGTTCATTAGCTTACCTTCGGGATTTCTGACTTTAACTGATATAGGATCATTCGTACGAAGATTAGTGACTTGAATGTTAATTTGAGACAAATGCGAATCAACTTCGAATGAATAAGTCCTTGAGGGACTGTCATAAGTTTCTTGTAGAAGAATGTGGACCTTTCGTGTTTCAACAGCATCCGCGACAACTTTCATAAACTATGGAATTTTTAAATAAATAAAAGTTTAGATAATTAAAATAAACCATCGACTCACTTCATTGACCATTCCTTTGTTAATTATGTAAACTTGGCCAGAACTAACGGTGGCAATCTGTTGATAGGCCTGAAATCCTGGGTCAGTCTTGTCTTCACAGAAACCGGTTAGTACAAAAACAACTTGACTTTGCTTCTGTTGGATCAGGTTCAAGACACTAGACGTTCTATTGTAGTCTTTAGCGGAAGAGTCAGTAAAGACATAGATGAGAGAATTCGGTCTGGAAGCTTCAAGGGCCATCTCGATGCCGGTGATTGTCATCTCAGGGCAATCTCCACCACCCTGTGTGTAGACACTGTCGAGATAATTCATAAAAGTCTTTGAGTTGCTAGTAACTCTTGCCGGTCCGACATCTAGAATTATTAAATGACGGTAAAATGCTTATATTTTGGGACCGTTTGTTAAAGTACATGTAGGTAAATTTCTTGTAACTATCAAAAGCACATAAATAATAAATAGTAATTACCCATATCAGCATTCAATAAGAAAGGACTTTTTTCTAGGTTTAAGTGCAAAATTCAACCCAATTTTATCTCTTCATAATTAAGTTCATACTGTCCATATTGTTTACATCGTAAAGTTCAAATAGCTTATCTATATTTTGTACAATATGGCGTTAAATGTTATCTACTTACCGGGATCGTGAACCAGAACGAGAACGAAATCTTTAATGTATTGCATAAGACTCTTTCTGGCGTGTCTTCTAAGAATCTCCTTTGCGCCTTCTTTAACCTGCATCAGATCATTTCCCATAGATCCGGTTGAGTCAAAGACTATAGCCAGCGATATTGAAGCCATACTCTCTTCTGATTGACCCAAATATACTGGATCCGGAATCTTCAATGAAGTCGATCCCTTGGCTGAGATTAGTCCAATGTTGAATATTATAATTATGAGCCCTAATAGGCTCCATGGATTATCTTTGAACATGATTGTCAATGTTTATCTGATTAATATAACTTCAGATAGGTTGTTCCTCACAAAAGAGAAATTCTACTTTGCATCAATTCAGAATCTAGTTCCTATTATTAACTTTTTTTCTTCTTTCCCACGATATCCTAATAGAATGTGTAGGTGACTGTGCATTTGGGAGAGAAACTGAGGCTATGATTAGTTCTCATTGGTGCATTTGAAGAGATAGGAATAAAAAACATATTATGCATACACCTCTGCCCAGTATTCCAAGTTGGGGTTGGAACAACAAACAATTATAAGTCTCACTTTATAAATACAGTCGATTTGCGTGGTAACGGGAATTATTTAATTCTCTCCCCAATGACTAAGTTGGCTCGAGAGAATAATTATCAACTTTTTTTTTATTAATTTTGTTTACTGCTTTGTATTGTTTTCATTGAGTCATTTGTGAACTTATGATTTCAGGTCAGGCGAATGATTGTGGAATATTGACAGGCTTAGGTTGCGTTTTGCTTGAGGACCTCAGCTCGAGGTGAATAATAAGTATAGCAAGTAGAAAAATAGAAACAAAATTAGCAGAATTCTCAAATAAATTTTGAAAGAATAGTATTTTATCAATTTTTGCACATTATACATATGAAAACATTAACTCACAAAGCTAAACTCTATAAAACAGTGTAGGAAATTATACAATTTGAGTTAAGCAGTTAGTTTCTATCGAAGAGGGGAATGGTTTTCTACAATGGAAAAACATCTTTGTATATAACTCTCAGTGACTATCAGGTTGACATCATAAAATCTACTCTGTTGATTTATAATTCAAGAAATTGAGTACTGCAGTAATATCATCTCGAGGAAGGAGATCAGCGAAATCAGATTCAAACCCCGTTAAGTGTCCAGCCCTAATGATTCAACAGAAAAATGGAAACGTTTATTCCTGAAAAAATAAATTTACAAGTTTAAAAATATAAAAGTTTTTCGGTCTAGAGAGAACAACTGAAAACGGACATTGTATTAGTGACATACTAAAGGTCACTAACGACGGTTACCATTACAAGTGCAGATATTAAGATATTTTAATCATTAAGAACATTGAGGAATCAAGTTTAATACTTAAATATTTTGACCTAAAAATGTTTGTTTGAAAAAAAGGGAAATAAAAAGTCAGATAAATTACACAGAAATTCATCATGGGACTGAATCCATGCAAACCGTTTGAGAGGACGGAAGTCCTCCTTGCTAATGTGAGATCATTGTCATTAAACTTCAAATTGATCTCACCCTTCATCTCAAATAACACTGCCATGATCCTTTTCACCGAAGCTGGACACCCGATGTCCCATCAAATGCCCAACGTTCAAGGCTTCTCAAATTTCATTACTCGTCGATCTGATAGAAGAGCAGGCGGAGTTGCAATTCTAATACATGACTCCTTGAAGCCTATCCTAAAAAAATCAGAGTCAAAACCAAGAATGTTTGATGCTCTTTTATTTATCATTCTCATCGTTCATCTGTGACTTTATAATAAAGTGCAAATTTCAAAAAATACTGATAGCCGGTGACTTCAACCTACCAAATTATCGAGGCCCGGAAAATGCTCACTACACTGATGCTATCCTTACGATAACAGAAAACTACAGACTTGCTCAACTTGTTGATACGCCGACTCGAGGTAATAATTATCTAGATCTTGTTTCAGCAACATCAGTGGAGTTCGATTCAATGAGGCAGTCGATGTAGAGGGACTTGATC
>JJOG01004372.1:0-10320 GCA_000715275.1 Gyrodactylus salaris
ATCCATTTCTCATCACATGTTACAATTCTGTTCAAAAATGAACATTCCTGATGTGTTTCGAGCAAAGAAGTGCAAGATGAATACCTTTTTAACATTTGTTGATCATTCAATTCATGGGGCACCCAATAATCGAGTCTGTTGACATATCCAAGCCTTTTGATGTGTTTAAAAGTAGCGTGAATTGAACATCCAAGCTCCTTAGATTGTCCTCTACAGATTTACGTGCATCCTGATTTAAGATTTCTTTCAGTTGGTCGTCAATCACTAATCTTGGCCTTCCCGATCGAGGCTGATCTTCGAGGCTATATTGATCATTACGAAATTTTTTGAACTGTTCTCGCACTGAGCACAGAAAGTACTTGATTCGACATGGAATATTTCAATAATGATGAGAATTATTTGATTAATGAGGAATCGTATTTTCCCACGATATTGACGATAGTGACCGAAATTTTAATTAGAAATCTGAGGCTGAAAATAAAGAACGAATTTAAAAAACAACCTAATACAACTCAAGATTCTGTGACACATTCTGGCGCAGAAGTAATTCATTGAAAAGTACAATTTGTATTAATTTCAAAGAAAAGCTTAAATTAGCGCGTATAATTACATAATGTAATTTAAATTTCAAGCGAGTGACTCCGAATTCATTGAAGCAAGTTGTAGTAAATTTTAAGAAAGACTTTTGAAGAAATGACTTCCACGCGTCTCACCTTTGCATCCGATGAGAGGTCCTCTTCCATATTAACTCGTCCTGTCCATAACACCAGAGTCTACGTGGAGAAGATACGAGCCAACTTTCATATAAAAACATTGAAAAAATCTCACGCAATCTATTGCATAACATCGGCCATTGTTGAGTATCTCCATAATGAAAATAAGAGATTGAGACTTCTCAAGAATAGCAGTCCTTCAATGTACTCCCTAGAGTCCAGCGGGGAAACGAGCACTGGCCAGAACTCCTTCAAGCCCGCAGACGAAGAGGAAGATGAAAAAGTAGCTGTATTCAGGAATAATTACCTACAGCTGCCGGTTATAGATGAAGAGGCCATGACTCAGTGCTGGAAGTTGGCATTCGAAGTCTTACGAGGTGAGAGAGGTTGAATCGATGAAGGGGTCGCTTGCAAATAGTTTGTTCTTATTAAAACACAACGGTCTTGCTTATACACAATGTAAGAACCAAAAGAGTGGTTTTCATTAGATTGTCAATCTCTAACGTCTCAACTCCACTCTGGAGAATGAGTCCCTTATTGAGTAGTCTTGCTGGGGAATTGAGACGTCTGAGATCAAAAATCTAAGTCCTGATAGGAAGACATGCAAATGTTTCAGCGGCTTATAACTCAACGACTCAATTAAAAATCTCAGAAAATACTTTTCTTTACTCATGAAAAAGTGCTGAATAGAAATACAGAAGATGGATTTGAAAATGGTGGAGAAATTATGAAGGATCTCATCTTATAATGTACAACTAGAGTTTTTGTACAGTAAATGTTATGCTTTCCTAGGATCAATCATACTTTGAAAGTTTGTGTAAAATTCAAATTTTTTATTCAGCAAAAATAATTTCTCAAAATTGTGTATTTTTTCTCTTCGATTACGTATTTATTGATATAGTATTGTGTATTTTAATCGTTAAAATTTCTATTTAAAGACAAGAATTGTCAATTGAAATAATATAATCCTTAATTTCAATCATCAAAACATCTATTTTTACTAAAATAATCGTCTAATACTTTTAAGCTCATTTAGTCTCGATCACTAACCCTTTCGTCACCATGATCTTACATCAAAGTATATTAGATTTTAGATAGTAACAAGGCAACAAAAAAAGAATAATTAGCTAAAGAATTTTTTTCATACGAGGTCATCTTCTATGAGTTCTTGGATCGGGCTTTATTTAGAAGAACAGTTTACATTTCAAGCAATGATCTGATACTTTTGAAAGACGCTTTAAAGAACAATCTTTCAGCATTTGTCAAAGTTGGATTGCAATAGATTGTATAATTTTGGACAGATTTGCTTATTCCCCATTTCTATGATACTTTTGGGATCACTGGCATATTAGTTAAGGGATCTTCTTTGTTTTCAGCGAATACCGAGCAATAATCCTCTTGTGGTTGAGTGAACTTTTTAGGATTGAATAAAGGATCGACCTAAGTGTTGAAGGATCATTGTCCGAGTTAAAAAGGATCGTTTTTTTCTATCCCTGTAATGTAATCTTTATGTTGATCGCACTTTCTGATTAGATAATGCCTATTAACCTGTACTAACCTTTTATTCTTTTCAACTCCTATGATGACTTTTCTTTCAAGATTCGGCAAAAAAAGTAATTAAATTAGACGCATAGAAAATCAAAAATAGCGAAACTAGTCATTGGTTGAAATATCAAAATTAGCAAAAATTGCTCATGTTTTAGAAAAGGATCCAAAAATGTCATTATAAACGTTTAGGCTTTTCAACAATAGAATACATGCTTCTTTCCATACTCGGGCGGAATGAAGATGAGAGTCTAAAGAAGCTGAGATGTCATCTGATTGTCATGCTCTATGACTTTATTTCCCATAACTTTTCAATCACACTCGACTCTGATGACTCACTGTTGAGTGGGACTACAAAGTTTAACAAGAGTCGAAAGGAGAATGGCGAATACATAACTCCCATAACAATAGAGGACAGCAAAGTGAGTTAACACTGCTTTAAACACTGAAAAAATCTGAGTTTTTATTTAGAGGATGCTGAGTGCAAATTCGACGAAAAGATTTCTTCAAATAACCTCAATTATCTTTTGAAAAACACTTATTTTTAGACGGAGCTGTGATGAATCACTTTTTCGTCCAATTTTTATAAAAAATGAGTTTTTGATTATCTCTGAATACAAAAATAGACTTTATCAACCACTGTTTACTTATGAGTAGTGCTTATTCAAAAGATAATTTAAAGAAATATATTTCTCAAGACTGTGAGATTTGGATAAACTTTTTTCAATTAGCAGTGGCCTAATTTTCAGTAACTGATCATTTAAAGAAACCATATTCCTATAAAGTAAAGAAGAAGGACGCAAAAATATAACATTATGTTTTCGGTGAATTGCATAAGAAAAAAAAAT
Source organism: Gyrodactylus salaris (assembly GCA_000715275.1). Lineage (NCBI taxonomy): Eukaryota > Metazoa > Platyhelminthes > Monogenea > Gyrodactylidea > Gyrodactylidae > Gyrodactylus > Gyrodactylus salaris. Next base: position 3,107 of record JJOG01004372.1, read on the forward strand.
GATTTGTGGGTTATTACTAATTTATACTACTTTTAAGTAATAATTGCAATTTTAACAAAATAATTCAGCCCTTTTAACAAGATTTGCGAGAAATTGCTGATTGAGAACAAAAACGACTTTAACGAAGCCTGTGGAATCCTCATGATCACTGAGCAATCCATTGATCTACAGGAGATATTCTCGAAGGCCTTCATTAACAAGTCTCCACGTAGGGAACATCGTTTGATTTATCTCCACTTTACCGGCACGAATCGTGAATATTACCTGCAATGGTTAGAGAAGGAGGGCTTTCGTAAGACTAGTCATGTTCCAAAATTGAAAGAATACAGCTTCCTCAATAACTACAATGACATTTCATATCATTCATCTGTTGATGGGAAGAAGATAAATGAGGCAATTGATAATAGTGTGTTTTACGCTGAGCTTTTTTGGATATTACCCAGTCAGAGGTGCATTAATCAGATTTTTAATAACTGTTATGATGAAGTCTACTTCAATTGATCCAATAGAAAAGTTAAATGTATAGATTTCTCTTTCTCAGTGCGAATCATAATAATTATTATAATCAAATGGCTTCATTAAGAAAGAAAGTACTTCGAGCTTATTAATACAGCTATATTTGAAATCTAAATCTTCATTTAAGAGCTGCAAAGATTTTTGGCCCTGCTACTTTATCTACACAGTGAAGCATATCAAAGAGTTCCTCTTCACAATTCTCTCCTGTCTGTTCATTCCTAGAGGAGCACATATCAAGCTTCTCTCTGTATCCCTTACAATGGGCCTCTTCGGCTTCCTTGCGGATAGCATCGACTGGATCAACAAACTCCTCTTCGTCTGACATTTTGAATCACGCACGTAACTAAAATGTATAGTAATAAACAATTTAATATGGCGGTATATTTCATTTCAATATCAATTCTAGGACTCATCCTTTACCTAACATACCCATGGAAGACACTATTTTCATTTCATCCTACACTCATGACAATAGGTTACATCGCTTTAGTCTTTCAGGCATCCCTCGTTTATAATCATGACTCTTCCATCTTTTCATACCTCTCTCGAAAGACTAAATTCACACTGCATTGGATGTTGAACGTCATCGGGGGCATTTTTATGGGCTTTGGTTTCCTTGTAATATATCAGAACAAGAATCGCAATGACAAACCCCACTTTTCTAGTTGTCATGCAAAATTTGGGATATTTGCTCTGGGCTACTTTTTGACACAAATCATTTTCGGAATAATTCTCCGCTACAACTCCTCTATGAAGTGGTTCAAGTCGCATCTTAACCTCAAGGTCTATCATGTGACATCGGGCGTGTGTCTCAATCTGTTATTCACCACAGTTTTCATACTTGGCTTCGCCTCAACTTGGTTTCAAAACCAACTCGCTGAAACTTTTAATCTACAAGACTGGAAGTTGTACGGTATCATTTATTTTCTATCCATCGGAATGATTTCTCTTACCTATATCCTTACGAAACAAGTAAATAGCAACTACAAGTCTATTTTCACTAAAAAGTGACAATTTATGAAGATGAAAATGGCATTTATACTTTTTACTTGGTAAATAAATATTTAATTTATCATTTCTGTACAATATTCACAATACAATGCAGTAACAAGTTTTCATTCTTGTTCCTCCATCAATTCAGGTAGATCTTCTTTCTCTGCAAGAATTTCTTCTCCCTCAACGCATTGGTCTTTAGCGTTTTCTTGAATGTACTAAGGAGAGATTTTAAGATGAATAGATAAAATTGCAATTTAAATTCGGTTGCGAATATTTTAATCGTGAACCTACTTTACTTCTCTCCAAGTAATCCAGAGATGTGTACCACAAATTCACTACATTGGAATGATCATTAGGGAAACGATATATCCCAACTTCGAGCTTTCCATACTCTTTGTAAACAACATAGTCCGGTTGCGGATCTTCATTCTCTAGTGATGCTTCGAAAACTTCATCTTCGTTATCATCTTCACAATTTTCATCGTTTTTGAAGGAAAAGTTTGAAGCCTTTTTCATTCTCTTGTGTGACTTTTTATTGTATTTGGGACCACTTTTAGCAGAGACTCTTTCAACTATTTCAGTACCCAATTCATCGAAAGTGACCTTTTGCAGGAAACCTTGTTCTTTAACAATTGGAGCGGTTTCCACTTCCATAATTGGTTGATTTGAAATGATTTCAGTCATTGATATCTGCTCATATCAGATATAATACAGTATTATTCAGAGATGGTTAGAATTTTATAACTGCTATCATTTAAAACACTCAAAATTTTTTTCGTGCATGAAACTCGATTCTGGCAGATTTTCAAATCCAGATGAATGGCAAAGGGTAAAAAATATAAGCATTCAAGTAAGTCCTTTGACTAACTCTTCTAGAAATATTTAGTCCAGTCGATGAGACCAAGAATAACGCAACAGAAATTCGGGTACTTTTTTCACAATAACCTTTAGGGCCTTCACAACTTGAATAACACGTGCTATTTGAACTCGATTCTCCAATGCCTAGTTAACACTCCGCTACTTGCCTGGAATCTCCACGATAGATTTAAAGAAGACTACCTCGGTACTTTACGAAGATGTCTCGATGACGGATCTGTCAGTTCAATTGAAATTGACCTCTCAGAAATTCATGAGAACATATTCACTCCTAATTTCATAACTCTCTGCTCAGAGTTGGACGTCAAGTCTCAGCTACCACATAGCCCCTCGAGACTTGTTAAGGATTTCACCTCTCGCAACAACAAATTCAACCTCGGCGGCCAACACGATGCTTTTGATGCATTTTTGAATATTTGTGATTTTATGAGAAAAGAAGAACGCACCAAGTGGTGCATGGGCATCCTGAGGAAGAAAGACATTAGCCTTGATGATATAAAGCAAAAGAGGTGTCCTCCTGAGCTTACTGCTGAATTTAAAGAGTGGGGAGAATCGGTTTATAATCACACAGTTGTAGATCAATACTTTGGTCTAATTACAGTTAATGCAATCTCTTGTAATACGTGTCACTCCTCGAGGTTGAACTTTGGCAGGGATTTATCACTATCTCTTTCATTCATCTCAGCAAACGATAGACGTTCAGATGAGTCATCCTCTTCAGACCGCCAACCTCTCAAAGGAAAGAGTAAAAAGGTTAGTTCTCTTTAAAATTGAATGATAAAGCCTACTAAGCCTGATAATGGCATCTCGTGTAATATATTTATTTTAAAGATGTGAGAATATTATTTATTTTGCAAATAGATTAATCGTAAGAATGACAAGAAGAAGAGGAGAGAAGAGAAGCGGCTTGCTAGGCGTATTAAGCAAGATATGAGAGATCCCGGCTGTCAGACGGATCAGGACCAATCTGATAAAGATAACATGGGCAAGTTTTCGTTTACAATAACCATGAAGACAATTATACAATTATAAATAACTGACGTCTTCATAAGGAATTGAGTATTTTACATAAAGGATATAAATCTTAGAACTAATATTAGAATTATTGATTAAAAGACATTTTAAAAGCATAATAACTGGTGGTGCATTCGTTAAAAGAAATGAAAATATTGCACTACAAATACCTTCCACGCCTTCTTTATTTGATAAATCTTCTTCTCGAAGTAATTAAATTATTAGTGAAGGTCTAACAGGAATGAAGTAGCTAGTTGTAGCGCCAAGTTATGAAAGCGTAGACGGAATATAAGGTTTACATTTATTTATCTTGATACATTTTTAGTTCTTCCTAATGAGTTCTGAACCTCTTTCAACTAGCATAAATTTTCATATTTGAAGCTTATCAATGCGCTTCTTAAACCCATATAAAAAACACTGTTGTCTCGAGTCGAAAAGTTGGCATAATACTTGGCAAAATGAGGTAGAAAATCTTGTAATAATAATATCTTTTTTTGGTGGTTTTGTCTTGATGAATCTAGTTGACAATAGGAATGAGCCTATATCACGTATTCAAGAAAACAAATAAGAGAGAAAAATATAAATTTTTGTTAAAAAAAATACTTTCCACTAATGAAATATTATCATTTCCAGATGAGCGCATAGCATTCATGGCGTCAATTAAAACCTTGAGCAAGAATCAAGAAATATCCTCCTCAAGAGAATCATCTGTAGTATCAAACAAGGAAAAGACAGAAGACCACCCACCCCTCAGCCATCAAGACCAAGCGGAGAGCATTGCGGATCTAAATGACGGCTTTGAGAACATCAATCTCTCTGGTAATGAGCACTCAAACAATACAGACGCGGATATTGAAGACAACACTGGCCAGAATAATGACAGTGAAGCTCTCATGTCGGACTCACTTATCGCTTCCATCTCGAAGCAAATTCTCTCTGACAACGACCCTATAAAGATGAGTCATCTTGTCGACTTTGAACTCTTTACAGACTCTGAGATATCTTGTATTCTGGCCAAGACTCCAATGGCTGATTCGGTCATGTCACAATACCGGGAGGAGATAGATTCGTATCAAGCGAGGAATACCATTTACAAGTCTTTGGAAAAGTTTGTTCTAACAATTCAATTGAGATATGAGCTTTCTCATTGTGAGCAAATCTAATCAGCCCAAACACGACCTTTATTTAACCATCCTAGGCTGAATTTTTGAGAAAATTCTCTCAATGGTTGTAGTTGTTTGTGAATTCTTCTGAATTTGTCAACTCTCAGTAGGCCCAAGAAAAATAATTCTTTTAAGTAGGCCATTGTAGAGTTAGGGTGTGGGAATACGTCGTTTATTTGCAGCCTGGTCTGAACTATATAGAACTTTTCTTTTATTGTGAGGTCCAGCATATCATCTTGAGATTATCCTGAATTTTGTTTGGTTAACTTCACATCCGCATGAATCTTTTTGCTGATAGATGTATGCTTAGCCAAAATTATGATTTTTCCTCAAGTCTTATGATTTCTCATATGGTGTGGGTTCGATTTATGGATAGTTCCAAACCCAACCTTCCCCATTATAACCCCTCATGTGAACCCGAAGAGAATTAGACTCGGCTATGGAACTCAATTTAAAGAAAAAATCTCCCGTGTATTTATTACTCTCATGTTGATTGAGACTGTCTTTGTGTACCAGATGGAAAAGTCTTTTCTTCTGAAAGCGATTTTTAACCGAATTCCGTCGTAACTTTCTTGAATTAGATTATTCAATATCTTCCTTCTCTTGTGTTGTTGTCTGATTTTCCTCACTGAAACTGAAATGGTGCAGGTAATTTCCAGTGAATGTTTCTTTTCTGTGAATATTTCTACAAAAGGGAATTTTATGACCGATTAGAACAATATCAGAGTCAACCAGAATATCTTGAGGAGAATATCAAGATTAAGAGATTATTTCATCATGGTCCATCACGCAGTATTTAAGGAAATATCTGACTGGGGCAATATTTTCCTAAATAAACAAATTTCGATACAACATTTCAACCCTACCTGTCCCAAACCAGTTGTAATTCTAAATTTTATTTTAGATTCATCTCCGAGGAAAAACTACTCGGCAACAACTCCCCAACTTGTCCAACCTGCTCAAAATCCTTGAACAATGAAGTGCGCAGAGACTCCATACGTCGTGAGCTGATCATTCAACCACCGACTGTACTAACGGTCCACTTGAAGCGTTTCGAAATTGTAAGCATTTATCATTTCTGATTACTAGGGCGTTATAGTAAATTCATCTCTTTTTAAATTCTTTCCAATTCATATCAAAATACATGTAAACTTTTATCTTAACCCTCCAAGGGCCACAGTAACATTATTGTTACATCTCACTAGAAGGCTCATAACGCCGAGAAAAAGAGTGAAAGAAAATTCGAACTAACGGCAACTAACTAAGGGAACGTTAAGCTTTCGAATGACATCACTTGCGCACCTCAATAAGATTAGGTTTCAAAATTACAGCTGTTTGAAATTTGCGCACAAAAATAATTATTAAATCAAGAAACTGATATAACTTTTCTAATTCAAATTGGAAATTGAAAAATCTTCAAGACAAAAATGTCTTCTGAATTTGCCTCAAAATCTGCAACAAAATTCAAAGTTTTTCCATGCTTGGGCCTAGGAGGGTTAATCACAATAATCGTGTTCCCAATATATGACTTGACATATGGAGTGGGTTCGATTTCGTTAGCCATCGTTGGAGTCGGCTATGAAGCTGAAGAAGAAACTTCTCTAGGCTGATCGGGTTGAAGGAGAGCCGAAGCTCACTATGATTGTTGGTAATTTGATTCTTGGCACAGGTGTAACACTCGGTGTTGACCTCAGAAAACTATGTATACGCTTTTCCGACCTCACCGGTCAGCGCTCGAATTGTTTGCAACGACTCCGTAACATGAGTTTGATTCCACTGGCCTCTCTCATGGAGATGATGTTGATCTATAATAAATGCTCGCCTCTCCATAAAAACATCATTAATCCCTTGAACAGTTTTTGTCGAAAACAGACCCAGAATAAATACTTTACTCTGTGGCGTCCTACTGATAATACCATGATTTGAATATTCATATGCTTTTCTCTCCAGGCTGACAGAAAGCTCAAGAAAATTCAAGAGCACATGGCATTTCCCTTCAACTTGGATATGACCCCATTTTGTAGTAAATTATCAGAAGTGAGTTGCAATAATCAGAATTATATTGAGGATCATGCACAGAAATCCCATTAATTGGTTGACTTTGTAGTTAGAATATAAAACTGACTTGACGCTGCATCACTCAGTGTTCCATCCGACGGAACATCAAATACGTTAACTCTGAAACTAAATGAGATTTTTAAGAAATTCTTTCTCCAACATATTCTAAGCTGGAGATATAGAAGTATATTAGGTCATGCGAAAAGTAATTGCGTTTTTTCTTAAAAAATTTAATTTAATTTTTTTTCACATAATTTTTATTTTTTTTCCCAAAAAATAGTTTCCATTATTCTCTTTTACCATTTGCCAACGATTTGGCGATTTTTCGATTCCCTTCCTCCAAAATTCTTCTTGTTTCCGCTCAAAATAGGTTGTTACCCAAGTTTCGACTTCAGATCTTTAGTTGAAAATTTTGTCCCCAAGATAGTTCTGGAGGTCCTGAAAAAGATAAAAATCTGAAGGAGCGATGTCAGGAAAATATGGAGGAAGGTCTAAAACATCCCAACCGAGATCTGAAACCTTCAATCGCGTCTTCAAAGAAACGTGGGGTCTTGCGTTGTCTTGGTGGAAAAGAACTCCTCGTCTATTGGC
>JJOG01004373.1:0-10065 GCA_000715275.1 Gyrodactylus salaris
CAGTTGATCAGAAAACTTACTAGTCCGTGAGTTTGCTTAAAGAGGAAATATTTTCATTATTTTCTCCTTCAGCATTTTCATGTTATCTATAGAAACCCATGTTCTAACGTACTCGGAAGCTCTAAATGAAAAATTATTTGCTAAGATTAACAGAAATATTTATTGAAAATTTTGTGATAACTCGAAAATACAGGTCTAAGCCCTGTGAAGTGCTGCCCTAGAGAGAAATGTCTCTCAAGTGAACAGTTCTCATCAATTTTATTGACGGCCATAGGAATTATGGCCTCACAATGAAAAGAGATCAAAATTAATCACTAACTCTTGAATGCTAAAATTGTGTAATTTATAAATTAAATTTTATCTAAGCGTCAAACTTCAATTAATTGAACTGAATGATGAGGGAACTAATTTTCAAGATTTATCCAATGAAATTTGAAAAACGTCTTATTGGTCTTTTTTTTACATGTGGTGTTCGTCATCAGCCTATTAGAGAGAAAATTAAATTTAACAAGATATCTTGAATTTGCGGTCGTATTTAGGCCAGTTCAAAAAGTTATGGGTAAAAAACGAGTTTTTTCCTTTAGTCTTTGAATAGCAGATACTCACATTTGCCTTGAGTACGAATGTTTGATTAGGAAAGATTTTTTTTTTCCATCCTGAATTGAATTTGCGATCGTATTTCGTCAGTTCAAAAGTTATGAGTGGACAAAAAAAATATTTCTTAACTCACATAAATTCTTTTGCCTCTTTTCTATTCGAAAAGAAAGAATGCAATTTGATTTGACCTCAGAATTTTCTTAGTTTCAAGATTCAGCTCGCTTCTTACAACTCTCGAATAAAGTCTCACTCACTGGCTTATCTGACTGAATAAGTGATTAATAATAATTTTTAGAATAAGTTCTCTTGATTCGTGCAGCAATTTCCATAATAAGTCTCCAATTAAGTCTTGGGGTTGAAATTTCTAATTCTCTAAGCGCTCAAGGTTTTTAAAATGTTCAGTTATCATTTTCTTCAAAAAATCAATAGAAAGTCACTCGCAATTTCTCATGCTAACTCCACTTTCAAGGACTCGATTTTTGATTTTGCTTATAGACACCAAATTTTTCTATTTCACCATACTGTGCTCAGGAATGTGAACGGTACAGTTTTAATTTTCAGTTATGTACATAGAAGCGGGCCCATTGTACAACTTCCTTTTTGCGAAGATGAACGTAGAAATGTATTTCATTGACCAATTTTCAGCTCACTCCTATAAGTGGTAGCTTGAAAATAAAAGTAATATTTAGTTTATTGGGATAGAAACGAAGTTTTCTCTACAAGACTTTGAATGGCGTTTACTCACTCTAGCCTTGAGAAAGAATTTTTGATTAGGAAAGATCTCTTTTTTCCATCAAAATAATCCGTATTTTTCCTGTTTCACTCACCATTTTCTAGGTGAAAGATGGTATTAAAAATTTGAATATTTTGTTTAATAAAATAGGTTTTTGATAGATTTTCGTCTCACATCTTTCTGAAAATAAAAAATTATTATTATATTTCAAGTAATTCTATCAACTTAATGACTAAGCCTGCCAGAAATATGTATTATTCCACAATGACGAGAAAATTCCATCCTCACAATAGACGTCTCAATTTCAGTCTGGATTACTTATCGAAATACAACTTGGCAAATAAGTCTCTAATTAATTAGTCTTGGTGGGCAGAGAATTTTCATTGGATTTGACTGTAAGTTGGTTGGAGTGTGAACATCTAGAATTGTTATCTTAATTTTCAAAATAGGCAATAAGTTTCATTTGTCTACATTTTCAGACAGTAGTATTACGATTCGTAACATCAAGAATCTTTAAATAATGTTTTCGCGAATAGGAATTTGTCATTTTTGAGAGAATGAAGCTCACATTTTGCTGATTTAGAGAATAAGAATTTATTATTAATATGTAAATCCTATTTCATTTAATTGCAAGAAGAAGTAATCTAGCGTAGACTCTTGATTTGACACTAACTTGTCTCTGAGGTTCATGAAAAAAATGAAGGAAATTATTTTTCATTCTCATTTGATTGTCAAGGCAAGAAGAAAATAAATTTGTCTTACCGCGGTCTAAAAAACAAAGTTAATTTCATGACTCAACCACCTTTCACATAAACCTCGAAATGTTACTAGTTACTCAGTGGAGTCAACTCTCATCTGTGGATTTGTTTTGGAATTCCCATGTTAATTATTGTCTCTTGATGCGTGTTCTGTGTAGAAGATCTTGCGACATTTGAACTGTACGAAGATTTTTTCGAAATTAAAGAAGCTCTTGTCCATAGAAAATGAATCAAGAGACGATAATCTACATGGGACTTCCAGAACATCTCACTTGTTAAAGGAATTCCACAGCTCTGGGTAGCTCTAATTACTCACATATGACTTGAACATAATAATTACTCATGAGTATTGTGAAATGCACACATTTAAATTGTAAAAATGGTTCTATCAAAAATCGATCTCATAGGTAGGCAATAAGTTGAAGCATGATACTTTATATATATTTTGAAAATATATGAAAACCCTTATCCGTGCATACCTCTTTCAGTTCATCCTGTAGGTTTTAGACTCATAAAGTTCTCTTACATATGTACTTAAGCCGTGGTAGATCTTTTTTCAACAATTAACAGAAACCTCTCAACCCACTTGTCCCAATGATTTTAGAAGCTTAAAAATATAAATTGAGTGAATGTGAAAATATAGTTATGGTTGGTGTAACAGGTAGAAACTCTTTAAAATGAAGTCATTTGCTCTGAAATGAAAAACCGGAGAAGAGCTCATTGTAGATTAGTTAGTTGATAGATTCTATTGGTCACCGTAAATGAGGCCAACAAGTGCTTTCAGCCTAGAAATCTTCTATTCTTAAGTTATTTCATTAGCAAGAGATATTATTATTCTGAAAATCAACCGGCAGAGTGAACCATAAAAATACATACCAACGAAATTTCGGAATTAATCTAGAGGTTTCTATTAACATCAAATTCGTAATTTACGTCCATGGCTTCATCAAATTTCTATATGGAAGAGATTGGAATTATTTTGAACCAAATTGGTATTCATGGGTCTTAGTTGAAGATTTCAACTTACATTCTCCAATATCTTTAGCTAGAATTTTATATTTTCAACCCGATCGTTATAACTCACATCTCTCATATGCTAGGAATATATAAAACGGATCAAGAATTTCTTTATAAAATAATTTAAATTTGACTTTTTTTGTCAAATTATGTTTACTCACGCTAAATTTATAGAACTAAACGAAATAATTGTTGTTTTAAAGACTACTCAAATTTTGAAAAGAAAAATTTAATTTGTCAATTTCTGTTGAAAATTAATACATTTTACAAAATTGATCTTTAATCGAAAGAAGAGACTGTTCTATCTGTATAAAAATTCATGCTCAGAGAATTAAAACTAATCTCTATAGATAATTATATTGAACATGACTAACGTGATTTATGCATTCATTCAACACTTCTCTAAGATGAACTAGCTAATAGAAAGTATCAATTTGATGCTTCTTCTCAATTAACATAAATCAGTATACTCTAACCCATCTAGGCCTGAGTATAAAAAAAATTGAATTCTTAGAAAACAGTTACAGATTATTTAGTGAGGCAAATTTAGAATAAATTTTTGTCTTGAACATAATTCATAGGTTTTTTCGAAACCTAATATTATTGACGCGGGTAAATGATGTCTTTCGAAAGCCTTACATTTCCTTAGTTAGTTGCTGGTAGTCGGTGTTGAGAGCCTTCTAGTAAGATGTAACAATAATGCTATTGTGGGCCTGAGAGGCTTAAAGCAGTACAGCAGATTGTAGTCTCTCCAAAGATGGACTGAGACTAAGGCTTATTTTAGTTAGAAAAATTAGTTTGCAGTGTTTTCCTGTTGAATCAGCTCATGTCTAAATATATTAACGATACTGAATCTAGTGATAACTTGACTCTTGTACAGAACATTCTATTGTTATATTAAGGCTATTAACTCATTATAAATACTGTATAGATATAGCAGTTGGGAATGAATTTCTACAACAGAAATAATGCCTATAGTCAACTCAAAACTTGATTGGAGCATAGAACTTTCATGAATAATAAATACACCTATTATAAATTATAATTTATAATATGAGATTGTTTAAATACTTTTTTTTATGATCATTGATCAAGTTTTTAAGAATTACTCGTTCATATACATCCTAGTAATTAATTAATCTGAATCTTGATATAACGTACAGCTCTGTTTTCCACCTCAAGAATATGCATGAAACACTTGTCCAAGCTTAAACTGTTTTGCCATTTTTTTCTCTAGTTTTGTAGAAGTCGTTCATAATTTTCTATGAGCTGTATGCTCCTTAGTCAATACAACGGATGCATTTTCGATTCAGGATCCAGTTTTAAAGTATCCTACATAAATTGAGTTCACGAAATACTTATCACTTTAGCAAGGTATTTATTTGAATATTTTTCCTACCAAAAATGTTCAATTGGCACTCAACATTTTTCAAATAACTCACATATGACCTCTCAAGAGCTATCTTCAATCGAACAGTTATAAAGCCTTTGTTTCTTACTTGTTTGGAACACTTGACCATCTAGAAAGAAGCGTTGATCATTGAATGATGATTTGAACTAACTTCAACATCCTAGTAAAAAAATGTAACCCATTAATATTATGTCTCGAGTGAATCAGCCATATATTCAAGTTTCCAGATCAAATTTTAAAGCGTAAAATAATAACTCACAAAGTATTGCTAATTACAGAATTCTATTATTGGCTTTATAACACACTACTTGTATATCTACACTCAACAATTTTTAATCGGCTGAGCTAATATTCCGTATTCTCAGTCGACCTAGTGTCTATATAGTATGATGCTTCACAACTTTTTATCTTCAATTTCCAAAATATAAGAGTTGGGCTATCATCTCACATGATGGAATTTAACCTCACCTTCACTGTTCGTTCGTACTGCAAATTAAGAATTAAATCTATCTATTTCTAAGAATATTATCACCATTGACTCAAGTAGTATTGAGGTGTTTATAACAAGGTATATATCTAGATAGCTGTCAAGTGCACTTTAAACCATGTTAGGATAAATTCCTGTCTACTCCATATTTTTCGTAAATCTCTGAAAATTGAGTCATCTGCTAATGTTTGAAAGATTAACACAAAATTGAGTTCGGGCGTTGCGTCTCATGTCAATACGTTACTAGCAAGTGTGACAGATAATCTGACGCAGTGGAAATCCTTTTATTTCAGAAAAGATTTTAGCCAACTGAATTGCAGACTTACTCCACCTTCGTCTTTCTAATTGGGAAATTAGGCCTTTACCACTCAGTTATATTAGAAAAATAATTCTCTCTAATCTTCAACTCTGCTCAGTAATCTATTGCGTAGAAGAATGCGCCCCAAGCTCAAGGTAGATTGAGGTAAAAATTGATTTCTAAGAAAAATATAACCAGATCTTTTGGGTATTTCTAGGTTTGTAGAGTATTCGAGAGAAGAAATGTTTAATCTAACTCACTTGGATAAGTATGGATTTCTATTATTAAAAATAGATTTCATTCAATATTCCTTCCAATAATTTATAATCAATTGGGCTCCAAAAGAGTATCCAATTTTAGTTTACAAAAGTCGTTTTCACGCGTCACATATTGATCTTGGGGATAAGAATTTTTGAACTCGTCGAAAAAAATTGTTGTCCATTCGGTTTTCCTTTTCTAGTCAAGACATCTTGTGTGTGACTGCCTTAGGTAGAAGATGCCCTTTGCATTTTATAATCATAAATTTAATAAATGAATTTTAATAGCACTAACAACAGCTTTGTAGGTTCTCTGAAATAGGAGAATATTTAATTAAAAATAAATTTCCATCAGTCATGGTTGACTTCATTTTAGAACAAAAAATTTTGAAATTGTTTTAAAATTCTTTCCTACCTCCTTCATCCTTTCTCTTAATTCCTAAGAAAATTTTCAATTAATACATTTGAGCATCAATCGAGTTAAGAAACTATATTTTGTCCTCATTTGAACTCATAAATTGCTTACTCCTTCCTGGATAAAGAAATGAGAATTTAAATTATTTTTAAATGAAGGCATTAAACCAATAAATTCAAACACACCCTGGGTATTAGAGTAAACCATCACCTTGCTTTTTCTCTTATAAGATCTCATTAATACTTCCATGCAGATTATTGTTTCTTGACTCTTGATCATATTTAGTAATGCTACTAGTTTGAATTTCCCACTGGCCTTGATTAAAAACAAGATTCACATTTCATAAGAAGTGAAAATTCTAGATAAAGAAATTTCAATATTTGGTATTCTCAACCAAACTTGATTGCTGCAAGAGAAGTAGATAATGAACCTTGAAATAAAATATTCTAGATTGCCTTCACGAAAACGTGTTATCAGCAATTACCGCTCACATTTGACTGGTGATAGTATTTCAAGTTTCTCTAAAATATAACCAAAAATTAGATATTTTCACTTTAACATAATTATTCGATCAGAGCATTTCAAAATCTATGTTAAAAATGTAACCCTTTCAAAAACAACTGAATTCATAAAAAAATTTCATTATATTAAGGCTTTTTGATTACAGATAATCGAGACTTACTTTTAAAAGGCCAAGCTAATGCAGAAATAAGAAGTGATTAGCGTAAATTATAACGACTTTTGACAGTTTAAGTGAGCGAGCAAATTCTAATCATACACATCAAAGCTGATGCCTAATTATGGAAAAATAGAGTTATTCTAAGTCGTATTCTTAAATCGTAACTCACAAAAAAGTACTAAATACAAAAAATAGCCAATATATCGCTTTAACAGATGGAATGGCCAAGTATCCAGATTCAAAACAATTCGCTTACTAAATCGAATTCCTATGATTTATTGTGAGTCATCTTGAAAAGATTTTATTATACTCACTGCTCGCAACTTGAATGGAAAGGAATGTTTATTAGGTTTTGATTAGGGTTTAGTGGATTGGTAACAGTTATTTGAAATTTGCTCACAAGGTTGAAAATTGCAACTTTCTGGATGTTTTTTTAAATTTCACTGAAAGGGCACCTTACAATCAAGCGATGCTTAAGGAGCTAAAGTAATATTAATTAAAACCGTTTTTGGGGTTTCAAGTGTATGTTTGATTGAATTTTCCGCAAACTGTACATGAACTCACATCAGATATTTGGTCATTGATCTGAAATTAAAAATTTAATCTTTTTATAAAAACGGGAAATGTCAAAATCTAAACTGGCTCAGCAACCAAGTCTGACAGAAATGGTGTCATGAATTAATAATTTATTTCAGCCTTTTCAATGAAAGTGTTAAGTCTAAAAATAGTCATTTAATTCACTCTTTTGACAATCTCGTCTTCCTGAAATAGTATTTGAAATAATTTAAAATGTAGGCTGTCATTTCTAGAGAGAATGAGCAAAATTTAAAGTCATTGGATTCAACTACGGTTATAAATAAATATATCATTGGCATCAAAAGATGGTAAATTCTGTCTTGTGCCCCAAGGATGTGTTAACTCTATTGATTAGAGGGGCTAACTTGCTGGCCATATTTTATGAAAATTATAAAAATTTATTCTTTTATTAGATCAGTCCTGTCAAACTTCATGTTGTAAAATCAGAGTTTTTTAAAGATTCCAGTAATGCAGCAGAAATAAAATTTATAAATTCGCTCTCTGTTTGAACGAATTGCCAACGGCTCAACTTCCAGTAGATAAATTTTAAAGTAGAATTAATCGCTGAGAACTGAAAACTTTCGTAGTAGGGTTAACCAATATATTTTTTTCAAAAACTGTGGCATTTTTATGACTATAAACAATTCTTAATTATATATTCAACTCATTTGTTCTCTAAAATTGATACCTGAACAAACTTTCTTAAAAATTCTAAAATCATCTTAAAAAACAATTTTGAAATTTTAATTGTTTAAAACAAAAGATTTGTTAATATTATTTAATAAACCCAGGTACACTGAACACTTAGTTTAAAAGTTAAGAAAAAGATTTAAACTTAGTTTTGCGGAGAACAGTGCATTATTTTGAAATATTTTCAACCATCTAGTGATGACCACCTTAAATCAGAAAAAATTTGGAGAACTTGGGATGTATAATGTCAAAGTTTTAATAGATTTTAAGATTTTGGAAAATTAATATTTGGATGATTAAAATGAAATTTTTGTTAATGAGCAAAACTTTAAATGCTTGTATAATTATAACTAGAGATAATTAAGAAAAGATTATTACACCGATCAAAAGCTCATTCCTTTGTCTATAAAATGTGATAAATTTTGAGTTTTTTGGATGCATTTTTCTTGTAATATTTTCAACTTTCACCAGTGTCTCAAGGGTTTTACCCGGGTTAATATAAGTGTTAAAATAAATAAATTCTTAATTGCCTTCACGTAATTTACTTGAGTAGGACTTGATAATATTAAGTTGAAATTCATGAAAATAATAATTAATTTTTGACTGAAAGAGTGTTTTGAGAATGACCAATTTCAGAAGGAACAATTTGAAAGCGTACTTATGAATAATAAATTCGATGAAATTTGATCATTTATGCTGTTTAAGTTGACACTCATCATTGAATGTATAATTTTTGTTTTTATGAAAAAGTTTGCACAGGAAGGAATTATAGCTCAAATGTTAGACACAAATGCTATTTATTAGTGAAAACGTATTGCGAAATGCTACAGTTGCTAACTTTGAGAGAAATAGTAGAAATATTGGGTAACCCTACTATTGTAGTATATTATCAGAGGATCAGTTTCATAAATTAACTACAAATTCTGATATTATGTTGGGGAAATATTTCATTTATCGACCCAAGTTAAATTGTATTTATGATTTGTAGATTTACCCTTTTTGATTTGATACATTCAATCTGAAATTCGATTAACTTTCTTCAACTTTTAACTACCCTCTTTTTTCTTAATGCCTATTTACAATAAAATATCTCTTGAACTAACTTGGAGTGTTTTCTATAGAAATAATGTATTTAAAGAGTGATTCGATTATCACCAAAACTAATCGAATATATGTTTATTGTCCAAGGTTCATTTCAACAAATAGATAAATTAATGATCTAAACCCTGTTTGGTTTGTGCAAAGAAATCAAGTCCGATTCTTGGAAGCTTGCCCACTTACCTCCAGAGAATTACACTAAAATAAATGTAAAAAGAATTATACTTCAGTTGGCCCTTTTATGACCCCTTAGAGACGGTGAGTCATAAATGTGACTTTTGAAAATACTTTCATCAAAATGCTTTTCACATCTCATAAAAAACCACCTAAAATGAAAGTAAAGTAACTTCTAAAGTATGAAACTCACGTCACTTGACTGTTAAAGTTTGAGCATAAATTGCTTTCTCAGAGATATCTTACCACGAACATAAACTTGGGAATATAGTAAAAAATTTCAAATAGAACCTACACGGGCTCTCTAAAGGGAAAAATATCAAATCTCGATAGAATTTTACAAATTCCATAAATTTAATTCTACTCAAAGCTCACGTAGTGTTCTGGAAACTCTCCAAATGTATCCCTGAAAAGAGATAATCGATAATTTGCTGTTCGAACTGAATTGCGTCAAAGATTCATGTGCGCAGTTGCAATTTTTTGCAAACCCTTTAACGGTTGTAATTTCTCATTATGCAGTGCTCAAGTATTCTCATTTTGGGGGAAATGAATCAAAAAATTAAAAGAAAAACTAACCTTTCTACTCCAACTCGACCGCTATAAAAATTTTAATTATATCAAAAGAGGCTGATTTTACAAATAGATCCCTCTAAAGAAATTATAACTTGTTTTCAAAGGGTTTTCTTTCGAATGAAGTTTGATGACACCTTTTTGATCAGCGAAAAGATGCCATTTTTAGCAGAGTTCTCATAATTAAATGCTCATAATAAGCCTTACAGACGATCTATAGCGCTAAAATGGAAATAAACTTTAGCTTGAAACTTTAAGAAGGGGTCGTTATTCTCGCAGAATCAACTTTCAACTCACACTTCGTC
>KL567056.1:0-10230 GCA_000715275.1 Gyrodactylus salaris
CAAGTCCAATAAATATGATATCTCATATGGCGTGGGTTCGATTCCGGTCTCCTCCCTCCTTGAAACAAATTTACTATGTAAATAGTTTCTAAAACTTCCTCCCCCATTATAACCCCTCATGTGAACCCGAAGAGAGTTAGACTCGGCTATGAAACTCAATTCTAAGAAAAAAAAGACTTTCATCTCAAGAATAACATGCCAAAGTTTGAGTGTCATAGGGAAATAGCAAAAATATATTTCACTACGAATCTTTGACTGGGTCAAAAATAAAACTTTTGTGGATAATTCTGCTACTCAAAACTTATTTTTCTGAAATTAAATCAGGCTCAATTATCCTCGGTTATTCATAATCTAAAGTAGTCATGTAACTGTCATTTTTTACCATTTAGAGTCTACCAAATGGAAAAAAGTTCATCAAGGCTGTCATGGGCTCCTACGAATGGGAAAGCTTCTACGAAGCTGAACTAAGAATCTCAAAGATTGCTGCAGGACTCTATCGGATATTTGGCAGTGAAATTAAGCAGCCATTTGCTATTTATAGCGAGACGAGAGCTGAATGGTTCTACACAGCGCAGGCTGTATTTAGGACACACACTCATGTTGTCACCTTGTATGCAACTCTCGGCATGGAGGCCCTGGTCCAAGGTCTAAATGAAAGCCAACCCATTGCTCTGTTTATATCACATGAGTTGATCGGTAATTTGTCCATGGTCCTTGAAAATTGTCCCTCGATCAAGTACATTTTCTACTTCTCTAACGGCATCTTCTACTATAAGCACAAAGAGACAGATCGAATTCCGGAGATATTCAAACAGGACCTGGAGATGGTGAAGAGCAAACTCGGAGACAAATTCATGGATATTGTAGATCTTGAGACAATCGGCGACGAAGAGTTGCAGCTATACAAAGATAACAAAGAGGTCTTTCAGCACCCGGGTTACCGTGGTATTTGGATGCACCCAAAGATTAAAGCGTCCCCAGACACTCTCGCCTTTGTCATGTACACCAGCGGGTCGGTCGGCACACCGAAGGGCGTGGAAATAACCCACAGGAACTTGGCCGCTTCGTCTGGCGGCTTCATTAGACGTCTACCGGTGCTACATCGTACTGATACCCTCATCTCATATCTGCCATTAGCACATGTCTTTGAACTGGCATCAGAGTTGACTTGCATCTCTTCCGGCATTAGGATCGGCTACGGAAGTCCTCAGACGTTGGTCGACACCTCTTCAAGAATCAAATTCGGTGAATGCAAGGGTGACATGACAGAGTTGTGTCCAACGCTTTTCAACTTTGTGCCCATTGTCATCGACCGTGTGATGAAGGGGGTCTTTGAGAAGCTGGCTGATAAAGGAAAGTTTTATCCGGAGCTTCTCCGCTTCGCACTAGATTATCGAAAGAGGAGGATTCTCAATGGCTATCCTGGCTTCCTCTCCAACTACCTGATCATCAACAAGATACGTCGCGCTCTCGGTGGTAACATCCGCTTCGTCATTAGCGGCGGTGCCCCATTGTCCGAGGAAGCTTCTTGGTTCACTAACATTTGCTTCGGTCAGGCGATTCAGGGCTACGGACTCACAGAGACAACCTCGTGTTGCGCTCTGATGCCGAAGGATGACCCCAGAGGGGGACATATTGGCGCGCCAGTCGGTTCGTTGGAGATTCGTCTACGAGAGTGGTCCGAAGGTGGGTACTCGCCGTTCGATAAGCCCAATCCTCGCGGAGAGGTTCTAGTGAGCGGGGGCGTCGTCTCTCTCGGATACCACAAGAAACCAGAACTTACAAAGAATGATTACTTGGTCGATGAGCAGGGGAAACGCTGGTTTTGTACTGGTGAGTTTTTGTTTCCTAGAAAGGATACGATATTTTATTTCTTTGCCTGATGAAAAGATTCATGGTTAGAGTCTCTTAAATTCATTTAATGACTGATTGAGATAAAAATTAGTTTGAATGATTTCTCTCAGCTAACCTCTCTTTTGTGGTCTAAAATACAAACAATGAATACTTCCCTCATTGCTCGCACTTTCTTCCCTAGGATTGATTGAATCTGTAAAAATGCATACAAGCGTATTGATCTAACCATTTCAAAGATATTCCTTCCTTAAACAAATGTAGAAGGAAAATACCTTTAATAATTATATTCATCATCAAAGCACTTATTGCTAGGTCATTTGATAATTCTTACAAAAATAATTGAATTGATCCGATTTTTACACAGAAACTTCTTCATGGTCTCAAGATTTTTTCCATCTTAGACTTTTGGTTCTCCTGAAAAAAGTGATATAATAAGTAACCAAGAAGAAGGTTTGAAGCATACAGTGTTTTGATTCGTTGATACGATATGAAAATTCAAAATCTTTGAGAAATACAATTTTTCATTGAATTCTCTATTGGAATAAGTTTAAATGTTAATAGGGGTAGAGTCAGGATCAATTCTATAATTCAAAGTTGCATCTTTCTCCTTGAACAGTTATCGATTAGTTAATAAGAGCCAGAGAAGGCACACACACGTGAGAGGGGAGATTATTCCTGAGGTCTCCCATAGATAGACTGCCAGTCACTAATTCTCTGCAAATTAACGCATCACAAATTCACACCAAGATTTTTTTCATACACGAAATAAGAATGAATATTTCTCATCCTTTATTCATGAGACCAAAATTCACTAAATGCAAAACTATTGTATTCCCATGGGGAATTTCAACTTTCGAAGTTTAGAAGAGAGAGTTTCCTCTGAGGGAAGGAATATTGAACTATTGATTTTTATCTTCATGCTACAAGGTCTATTGTATCACTTTCTGCCTATTGCCTAGCAATGGTTTAACTCAAGTTAAATTTTCATTCTAGCCACAAGATAGATAGATATTTATACAGAGCATAACAAAAAATTGTGCCTAAACATCTTGAGGACATTTAAAGACAAAATGAAGAAGGAGAAAGTTGAGTTTGGGTAAAGAGATTTTATCATTTGTCGAAAATAGTCTAATTGCAGATGAAAATAGATTTAATAATGAGATTTGATCTATTTGACCGTGCTATTATTTTTCGTCTAGCATTAGCAAAAAAGTTTTCCATATTTCATGAGATGAGATTAGCATTTCGATCCTTTTTTCTCTCAGAGAGATCTCTTTGTTAGGAATTAAAATTTCTCAAATTTTTTTTTTAAATTAAAGATTTTAATCATGTTATAAAGTCTAAATCAATTCCTTCTCTCATCTATCACAGCATTCAGCCATATACAATAGGCCACTGCTAATTGTCAAAAAGTTTAGCTAGATCTCACAGTTTTGAGAAATATAGAGGTTGCTGAAATTCGATGAAAACATTTCTTCAAATGACCCCAATTATATTTTGGATAAGCACTACTCAGATTTGATCAAATACAAGTTTGTTTTTGTATTCAGCGTCCTCTATAAACAACCAACATATATCATTTTCATGTAGTTTAACGTCTCTTGTTCCATATTCGGTCTACAAGAGTTGATAATCTTTATTTCCCATATTTGATCCTGGATGAAAATAAGATTTATTTTCTTGCATAAAAAGTTTTTCCTTGGGTACTTGATGAAAGAATAATTTTTTATTGCAGTAAATATTTTTTCCAAAGAATCATTGATATAGAATCATTATGGCCTCGAAACAAGCCATGGAAGCAGAGTTAATTTAAGAGAATCAGTGAGTGAATGAATCTTTGAAAAGAAAATACCAACTCTAGAGGCGTTTCGTCTTTACCAAGACTCATCGGCAGAATTGACTACGAATAAATTCTTACATTTAAAGTCATAAATAAATTAAATCAAAAATTGAAATGTGTGAATCAAAACTAGGAGCAGAATATGTGTCTAAAGACGATAATCTGCAGTACCTATACATCCCTAGGGCTACCAAAAATAGTCCGTCGAAAAATAACTTGATCAGTTTTTTGACCTCAGAAAAGTCCAGAAAAAGTCTATTCTATAAAAATAAGGTTTTCGTCATAATATATGTTTTAATCAATCTAAGATTTTTTTCTATTATTCAAAAAGAAAGATGCTCTCTATTGCGGATTGAGTTTACCAGCTTCAAAGAAAATTCTGACTAATTTTTCTTGATTTTGGGGAATATTTGTAAATTTTAAGTTGATTAAGGTTCTCAGAAATGATGAATAATTAGGCCTGTTATAGAGACCCTGTATATCTTATTGATAAATCTGTTTCGGTAAATTCGAAACTAAAATAACTTTTATCAAAATAGTCCTAAAGTAGTCGGTGATAGCAACAAATAGACCGAATATTCCATTTCTAAATCGAAAACCCTGGAAAAAATTTAATCACATTTTCTTGAATTTTACAACGCAATAGATCAAAACAAAAAAATTTGTCAGATGGGATCCCCTAACAGACTTATTAGAGGAATGTCAATGTTTTGGATAACTTTATTGACAAATAATTATGATTTTCCTAACTGTACAAACCCTTACTTGCCTACATTCTTATGCTTTTATTTCATTGTCAATCAACAAAAGATGAAAATATTTTAAAATGTTTAATTTGGTCATAATCTGATCAAAGTGATTATGAAACGTGTGTTGGGTGTAAGACAAACTGTATCGCTATTTTTTAATATTTTTTTATAAATTTATATTTTTTAAACTTGAAAAAGGCCGGACATACCTCTGATCTTAGTTATTGAACTTGTAAGATGTCAGCTTGTTATTGTCTTTTCACTGGATTGATTCCCAGAAAAATGCTCAACAAATTCATCTAAATCTCTTATAAAATCTATATTTTCTCTAAGCTGGAGGCCTTTTTTAGGATTAGGAAGGTTAAGTAATCATTTACAATCAAGATTTGATGGATTCAAGCCGAGATTCGTTTTTCTTTAGTTCAATTAATCGTTTTTGAAAGAAAATGAAAAAAAATGTTATTCTTAGATTAGCTAATTTTTGAACAAAATTTGCTATTTTCTTAGTGTTTCTTTTAGATATTTTGAAATTAAATTTCTTCTAAATCCTTCCAGGTGATATCGGAAGATTCAATAGCGACGGCTCCCTCAGTATTATCGATCGTAAAAAGGATCTCGTGAAACTCCAAGCTGGAGAGTACGTATCGTTAGGGAAAATTGAACTGAAAATCGCCCAACATGACCTAATCGAGTCGATTTGCGTCTACGCCGACTCCCGATTCGACTTCATCATCGCCTTCCTGTCGCCAAAGAGAAAGCAGCTTTTGCAAATTGCCAAATCAAACAACCTCCTGCCAACTGAGGAGGATTTAAAGTCTGAAAATCAAACTGATACAGAGGACAACAAGATTCACAGCTATCTTTGCAAGAATGCTCAGGTATGCTCCATTTCCCCTTACAAATCATATAAGTTCTTGCTAGTTCAAGATTGAATTATTGAGGCAAATTCAGAAAAAAAATTTGTCTCTATCATTTTTCAAAAAGATTTCTTAAAAAATCTTAAACCTCAATTTTTTTCGAAACCTGAGTTATCAGATCAAACATTTTTTACTTGGCATATAATTCGATGAGCAATCTACAAAAGGAGAAAAATGGAACATTCTCGAATGAGGATTGGAAAAGCAGTTTCTAGATAAAATTCCAAATTAAGAGAAAAAAATTCAAATTATTTTCGCGCGCAAATTTCGAACAGCTGTATTTTTGAAACCTAATAATTAAGCCTAGGAGGGTTAATCAAGAACTAATGAGGGACCAATAACATTCCAACTTCAATAAGGAATTAGAAGATTAACATCCACCAAATGTTCAACATGAATGTAATCCTAAACTGGACATTTGCTCGATTTTAGCTAGTCGTTAGTGTTATAAAAGCTTACAAACTGTCAGTCAAAGATTAATGACAAGTCCAGAGATTCATTCAAAGGTCATTTTCATGTGAATTAGCCAACTTTCCAACCGTCCAGATTTGACTTAAAAAGTTGGATTATTCCGTGCACATTAGGCCGGTATCATATGGGTTGAAAGTCATAGAGAATCGCAGTAAACTTAATATTTTCCATTTCATTATGAAAATATTTCCAGCACCTTAAAGTTTGTTGATTTTTTAAATTGGTGTAAAGTTTTGTTTAGCTACGAGTTAAATCAATGAATTTTCCTTCAATAGTTTACATATTTAGTTTTAATTGTTTTAAAATACCATTCCAAGGAAGAACCTATTATGAGCTGGGAATATTTTTCCCTTCAGCTGATAGGATTATTATTAGAGCATCAAAAAGTACTAAAAGTTATATTTCAAGGTTATGGTATCTTTTGAATTCTAATCAATAATTATTTTTTCTCTATTAGGCTCATTTACAAAGTTATTAGGTCCTGATATAGCCTAAAATCAGAATAAATCAGAAAGTATAATGTCCCATTTAAAGAAATTTGTTTC
Source organism: Gyrodactylus salaris (assembly GCA_000715275.1). Taxonomy (NCBI): domain Eukaryota; kingdom Metazoa; phylum Platyhelminthes; class Monogenea; order Gyrodactylidea; family Gyrodactylidae; genus Gyrodactylus; species Gyrodactylus salaris. The sequence goes on from KL567056.1 coordinate 6,377, forward strand.
AAATATTCATTTTATCAGATTATTTTTTCATTGCGACAAAATAATTATCTATCAAGGTTCTAAACCCCCTGTTGAGCGTACCTTTTCAGTGATGAATCATATAATGAACGATTAAAATAGCTATTTTATTAAAATAATACTTGTAAGTAGTTTTAATTTTTCTAGATCCTATAAATTTAGGACCTTTAACATTAAGTCATATATTTTTAGGATATTCTATCATTGTGACGCCATATCGTGTGCAACATGTTATTTTTTCTTAAACAGGATACCTAGCACATCCTAGAAGAAACCTTTTGGATCGAGATTTTACGAATTTTCAAACTAGGATTAATCACACAGACAAAATGGAGACTCTAGTAATATTTTTTCTAAAAGGAATTATACTTTTTCCTGTGTATTTTCTTCACCCATCAAAGTCAATTATATCAACAGAAATGTTAGGTAATTAGAAAAAAGGTATTATTTCTCTTCAATTACGATCGGAGAGGAGTTGTTACTCCGGATTGATTGTCCCCAGATTAGGGAATTTCCGCCACCCCCTTTTTTCTGTATTGGAAATATCATTTTTAAATTAGTCCTGGGCGTTTCTAATTCACAAGAGAAGGAATTTTTTTAATTATCCCTTTTGGCAACACAGCGATGTTTCATACTCCTTCCTTGGGAGACTTGTGTGTATTAGTAGAGTGAACCAGAAATTTATTATGTAGTGGCATGTCCCCTGATCCCATATTCTGTCTTCGAGAGTTGCTAATTTGTATTACCCATCAATCCCGGTTGAAAGTTGGATTTAATTGAGGTTTATTCCTAACGATTTGGATAAAAATTTAGGAACAAATCCCCTGCTTCCTAAGAATTTTATGTAAGAGTGGGAGTGGTTATTTTGAATTTTTGCATATGTCAAAAGTTCCATCTCGAGTTCTTCAACCCTCCGAGGCCCGAGCATAGAGAAACTTAAAATTTTGAGAATTTATTTGCAGATTCAAAAGAAATTTTAAACATTATTCAAAATCATACCTCAATTTTTTTCGAAACCTGAGTTACCAGATGAAAGATTTTTAACTTGGCATATAATTTGATGAGCGATCTATAAAAGGAAAAGAAATTGAACAATTTCGAATATGAATTAGAAAAGTTATAGCAGTTTCTAGCATCAATAAAATTCAAAATTAAGAAAAAAATTAAAATTATTTTCGCGCAAATTTCAAACAGCTGTATTTTTGAAAACTAATATTATTGAGGTGCGAAAATGATGTCATTCGAAAGCTTAAAAATTCCATAATTAGTTACTGGTAGTTCGAATATTCCTATCACTCCTCCTGTCGGAGTTAAGAGCTTTCTAGGGAGATGTAACAATAATGTAACTGTGGGCCTAGGAGGGTTAAAGTTTGAAGTGTAGTTGACAATCTTTCTATCATCTGGATAGGTGTGTTCCCTTGCAGATTCAACTCATCCTAGGTCTTCTCTAATTCCAGAAACTGAAATTGAGTGATGGTAGGCAAAGACTTTATTTGAAGACCCAGCTATAAATTCAGATAAGATTTTACGTTTTCTTCTTTCTGTCTATCAAAGTCTTCTTTATGCCTTCTTTTACCAAGCTTAATTAGCTTTGAAATCCTCTTTCTTCAATTGCAATCCTCTCCGCGGTGTTAATGATCTATTGATTATTTAACTTTATCCTTTTTCCGTTGAATAAAAAAGTTCTATTTTTATTTGCCACGGACTATTCTTCTCACAATCCTTCTTGAATTTGGTCTCTGTGTTTCAATATTCTGTAGACAAAACCCTTTAAATCTTTTTCATATTACAAAATCCAGGTCTCATAAAAACGCTCTTATTGACAAATTTTGATTGACCGATCAGAAAGGAGGATCAGTTCACCGAGTGTTGAACGTTGACTCCCATATATTCACATCATCTATTATTAAACGTTAAATTGATAGACACTATAGACCTGCTCTATAGATTCTTTTAATACAACTGGAGATTATATTTTTAATTTTTCAAATAATGATTTTCGATAAAAATAGTTGACCTTGTTCTTCAGATAATTTTGTACCTAATTCTCAAATTCGTAGCTGATAATATACCAATAGACGCTTGGTCAAGGATCAATCCAAAATTTTCCTTGCAAAAATTCAAAATAGATCTAACATTTTTGTATAATTCTACTGATTAATAGATACAACTTAATAGCTAGAATTTCAGGTCCAAAATCTAACTTCTTCACATGCTAATATTCATCTATTCTATCTCTCTTGAGAATGGAGGTTTGATTTGTACATCAATCTGTTACTTGACAAGATTCATTGTTTAATTGTGCTAGAGAAAACGAAATCACATGAGAGTTGTTTTGAAATAATAAATATTCGAAGATCACAAAACTCTCTGCTCAGAGATTATTTGTTAAAGTTTTCTGTCTTCTCTCTTTTGATCAAGAATCTCTGTGCTGAACATGAATGTCTGCGCATAGTTATCGTACTGGAATCATACAAATTGTTTTCTTTTTATCACTATGAAAGATTGTCTGAGTTTATTTATTTACAGCCTAGGTATAGACTGAATTTGACGAGGCTCAATTTAATCAGGGTTTTCAGATGTTTTTTTTTATGAATTATTATTTGCTCCATCCGAAGAAGATTTGGAATATCGTCTTCAAGTTTGATCGAGTCTGAATAAATTTAGCTCACCATTGAACCTGTAATCAACAATTTTGAGCCAAGAAAAAAGGCTACGTGACTCTCTTGGTACTTTCTCACCATACTAATAGGCAATAATAATGTAAGCTTACATAAGACAGTTCCCAGAGTAATTTATAAGCAGGGCGCCAAAAAATATTATCAGAATTTTTATGAAAATATTCTCAAAAGAAATTAAAAGTTAAAATAGATGAAATTTTAATTTTTGGGGTAATTGCGAAAACGATATTTTTAAGAATGGACTATGTTGAATCTAGGGTATTTTGCAATGAAATAATACCTTTTGCAAGTCTTTTCTCGAGTTGTGCTTGTAGATTTACATAACTCTCTCCAAAACTCCAAGTCTGGTGATCTTGGATCTTGAGTTGAATTTTCACCTTGTATTTATCGCATATTTACATAGAAGCCGACATTTATGAAAAATGAAACCAATCTCAACTTAGGTTTGTTAAATTCACTAAAGATGAGAGAATATCCAATAAAAATAAAGAAGTAGTTTATTTTTTGCATCCTGTAGGGTCTGAAAGATATAATTGAGTTGAAAAATAAAAAATTCATATTGAGATAATGAATGAAAATTATTTTTGGGATTTCCTTTTTGTTGAAAATATTCAAAAATATTCCTTTTTATCTTGGAGCATGGAAGGATTTTTTATCACTAAAATTATTTTTCTCCCAATCCGAATAAGCACGTGAAATATGCCAAATATTCTTTTTTGTCGACATGTGTACAGGTCATTGAGAAAAAGATGTAATAAATATATTGCCCACTTTGTCACAAAACTTTGAATTGCCCCAAGAAATACTCGGTTGATCAACATCGGCGAACCCAGAAACATGTAGCCGGTAGACAAACTTAAATGCCTCTTTTTAGTTTTGGCTGCCTATTTTCGACTCAATCTTGCGCCATTTATGGGTGATACAAAATTTGCAAAAATCATGCAAAATTATGAAAAATTACACAGAGGGAAATGGAATGTTTAAAATTTATGGAGTGAAGATGGGAATAGCATCTTTTTAAAGAGAATTAAATTTTATGAAATATTCATGCCTTAAAAATAAATTATTATTAGAATGCCCAATTTTCCGATCAAAAAGTTTATTTTGACAAAAATCAGACCTTTTTGTGTTTATTGATAAAAATAATGTACTTAA
>JJOG01004383.1:0-10137 GCA_000715275.1 Gyrodactylus salaris
AATCTATGTAACTTTGATATTATGCATCCGAATTGCCCCAATTTTTTTGATTTAAAGATGGTTATCCTAAGATCACTACAAAAGTTTAAAAATATTTCAAAATAATGCACTGTTCTCAGAGAAAACTAAGTTGAACTATTTTTCTTAACTTTTAAACTAAGGAAATTTTTCAAAAAATTCTTCAAGCAAATATTGTTCTCGAATTTACTTCACTCATTATTCTGAAATATGAAAAAAATTCAGCTTTGATATACCTGAGTTTACCCGGGTTAAAAGGTGCAGGTTTGATTCAACTAACTTTCCTCCTCAGATGAGATTGCTTGGTAATAAAATGCTCACCTCTTCTTCCTTGTTTTAACCTCTGATGTCAACCCGAATAGAGTTAGGCTGAGAGCAATGAAACTTTATTTCATAGAAAAATGATAAATCGTTTTGTCGCATTAATTTTTCTGATGAAAAAATTATCTTGAGAAATATGCAATTTTCTTTTCTACGAACTGTAAAGTTCCAGATTAGTCAAGTAGATTTTTATCAACACTTTTATGTAGCCTCCACCTAGAACCTATAATTTTCACATTTTTCTCTCGATTTTAGCGTTGGGGGACTGCTACGTTGAAGGAGCTGCAACCAACTACGATGGAACTTATAGCACAACAGAAAAAGGCGCTTGTGAGCTTTGGTCGAAGAGGAGTGATGTGGAATATGCTAAATTCCCAGCTAATTACTGTAGGGCTTTGAAAGATGACCAAGTTCCAGGGTGTCACATAGCTAATGGAGATTATGTGGAATGTTCACTCAAGAAATGTACGTTGAAAATCACAAAATTCAAATCTTTCAGTAATTTTAACTTTCTCTACCGATTCCTCGGAAAATATTTGTCTGATAGATGGTAACATTTGAAAGCATATAATTCTCAAATGCTTTTGAATGTAAATTTAAGAGATAAATTGGGCATAGGGCTACCAGATGTAATTTTCATGATTCTCTTATTTTTTTCATTTTAGCCAGTGTTTCTGGGCTACTTTTTCTGTTATGTTCTGCTATACAGCATTAGGGTAACCCGTGTTTTGAATCAAACATTTTCTTCCCCGTCTTTCTCAAAATTAACTTTCGATAAATTCCAAAATGGCGGATTTGGTTGCTCTACTCGGAATCAATGTTAAGACTCTCAACTCAAATTACTTTTTCACAAAGCGATCTGATTACTTTGCCAACGCTACACATTTTTTTATTATACTTTATAGCTTCAAACTGATGAAACGCCTTGAATACATGAAATTTTGAAGAATTCACATTTCGGTTAGCCCATAAATTACAATCAAATTTATAAATTTTTGAGTAAAAAACGTTATTCCAAAAGTCTAAAGAAAATGAGTCGATATTTGACTGTCTACTCGTAACGGAATTCATGCTTCTAATGCAGATCGTCATCAGAGATGTGGCGAGCAATTAACTGAATAAAGATCATACATTTCCGACCTGAAACTCGAATTCTAAAGAAACTGCAATATTTTGCTACTTTTTAACATTTTATAAACATTTTTAGGCACTTGATGATGGAAAGAACAACTGTTTCGATCAGGACTCAACATTTTCAAAAATGATATTTATAATCTACTGAAGAATAACCGATAAAACTACATAAAAGTAGTCTACATCAAAAGATTTCCGAATAATATATATTTATCATTGTTTCCTTCCTTTTTCACGTGAAAACATGCAACAATTTCAATTCACGCAGCTGTCGAAAGGTCCAAACACTCGAAAAACCATGGGAAAAAGTATCCCAAACTCATTTTCATAGGCTATGTAAGCAAAGCTTATTGCAACAGAAACGTAGAATTGAAATTCCCTTCTTTCATCTAACTCCAGAGGAAAATATAGGGATCGTTGTTCTAAGGTCACAAAATCTCGGTATTCTGGAGATATCAAGACAATTAAAGCGATCTCCTCGAACAGTACAGCTTTTCTTAACAAGATCGGAATAAAAAATGCTCAGTGAAGGAAGTAATCAGTGAGTTGAGACTCGATATTACGCCGAAATTGCTCAGAGAACGTCCAAGAGTCGATAATAACTTTATTTGGTCGAAACCATTGAGGAAAACACTCTTTAAGCCGGAGCATGAAGCAAGACGCTTAGTTGAAAGATCCATCTATTGGAAGAAAGTAATTTTTAGTGACGAAAAGAAATTCAAATTAGATGGTCCTGACGGCAATACACAATGTGTATTGCACATTATTGGAGGCACAAACCGATAAAAAACTGACTAGGAAGGCAAGAGGTCATGGAGGTGGTTTGCCTATGTTTTGCCGGGCAAAAATGAATGCGAGATGTCATACTGCCAGGTCTAGAAGCATTCCTAGAAGACATGGGAATTGAAACACTCGAGTGGACAGCTTGCAGTCCTGATCTTAATCTGATTGAGCACGTTTGGGGGATTTTGTCGGATCGAGTTTACAGAAAAAATCGACAGTTTGAGAATGTTCAAGAACTCGAATCGAGACAGTGAAAATAAGTTAGTCTTCAATTCAAGTTAGGTTGTTTTAATTCAATGTTTTAACTCGAAAGACTTGACCTTATTTATGATAATCGTGAATTAAATTGACTCTATTATTATTATTATTTCTTACCAGCGAAATTACCAACGAGGTTGTTTGTGCGGTAAAAAGGAAACATTGTTTACCCAACACCGTCAAAATTTTATCTTGAGACAGATCACATTTTTTTACAAAAGATAATTAAATATTTAATAAACACCAAGAAAGCAGATTTTTGTAAGCAATCTTTTTTTCAAAAGAATCTAGAATCAGCGACGGTATATTATTATACTTTGGAGTCTGCTGGGCATATCTTGCCCAAAAGTAGCCCAGAAACACATAAAAAAACAGTTCATATTAATCTAATTCTGGTTCTCTGCAAATCACTCCATTTCAAGCAACAAAACTCTCGTTCAATTCGATTTTCCTATAATTTAAACTGACATTGGAAAAGTATGTTCCATTTTTTTTAAAAATATATTCACGTCTTGACTACTTGAGAGTAGTTCGAAAATGTATTCATGTATATATTTTATATATTTATTTATATATATATTAAATTAACAAGCTGAAGAAATATGAGCCAATTAAAAGGTAGATTGACCAGGAGGCCTGATTTGAAAAGTTTAAAATGTCGTTAATTGTATGTGCCAAATATGTGTTATCGTGAGTCCCAGTGAATAATTGGCTCAATGGGCCACGAGCAAAGATTGGAACATCCTCACCAGCATGTAGTCCGAAGGTAGTGTACTTGAGGGCTGGATAGTTTTTCAAGAAACCCTCTGTCACATTCGAAGGATCTCCACCGGGTCCTGTTAGGTATCCCATTTTTTCAAATTCACTCTTACCAAAGTCGATCTAAATTATACAATACTTTACTTTACAAAGTTGAGACTATTTGTAAAATAGTTCATACTACTTAGAAGTGATCATTTTGCCTTATATCGAGATTCTAGTATGAAAATAAAATTGAATGAATTCTTGTCTTTCAAATTCCTTCTATGTTCAGTGAAAGAAGAACCAATCAGAGCGGGGCATGAACTTTGTATATAAGAGGGTGAGATTGATGTGATTTGTGTGTACTAAAATCGGTTGTGCAGTGTTTCCCCTATCCCAATTCTCCCTAGTCGGAGGAGACAACTGAAGAAGAAGGTGATTGTCCCACCTTCGAAACGTCTTGTCGATCGCCCTAAGTCCCAAGCAAGAATCTTTGAAATAAAGGTGTTGTGAAGACCAGGATTGTAGAAACTAGAAAAGGTGTTGGTTGTAATCTCATAATTTAGAATAGTTCCGTTACTCTAAGATTGAGAAGGTCTTTACTGGAGTTTCTATTTAGAATTTTAAACTTTGATCCTATCCCAACCGCTCTACATCTTTCGCAATCTGTATCGATGCACCAGGTCTTGAGTCATGCTCTTTGATTCGTATTGTTAGTCGTCTGTTAGTGTGGCACAAAATTCGCCTGTGACTCGTATACTTCATTGCTTTCTTCTTCTGTTGATAATTCTTCTTTATTGTTAAGATTGAAGAAGTCTTTTCGTCTTGAAAACGATTCGTAACCGTGTTCAATTATATTTTTCTTGTCTGAAACCACCTCCTTTGAAATTAAGCCGCATATAAAAACGTTGCCTAGGCTCTGCATTAGTTTTTTCCTCTTCGTTTTACATCCTGGCCTGAGTGTTTGCATTTTTCTCTAGTATTGACCTAATTGTATTTATTTCATGGTCTATTTCTTCTTCCTTGACAAGGCCTATCAAGGCTTAATTTCATATGAAGGCGGGCTGTGGCTGAAAAAGTGCAGATATCTTCCTGTGTATTCTTTCTATGAATGTTTCGTTTTATTGTTAAATCTTCCATTCTTGTGAGCTGAGTTACTCATATCTAAGATTGGTCTTACTGGGGATGTACCTTGTGTAATCCCCATTTATTTTCGAGAGGGAGTGTATTCGTGATACTCGACCAAAGTTTTTTTGAAAATTTTTATATTTCCTTCTCATTGTTCTGTATCAAACAGTTAGCCTTAATTCCATCAGTAACCTTGAATTTACTTTTATCCCTCAAAAATAACTCTCCTGCTCTTTCACAATCTGTTCTGTTGATAATTACGACTCCTTTTTTCCTTGTCCGGTTTTGTTGTTAATATTTCTGGGTTATTTTTTAGCTAGAGAATTTATGTGGTCCATAGTTAAGAACTCAAGTATGAGGATCTGAGTTGCTAGTTTCTATGATTTTTTTGCTAATACAAACTTTAAAATGCCGCTTTGTCTTCTATTTAATTTTCGTTCATAGCACTGCACATTTGGGCATTTTGAGTTTGAGATATTTTTCTTCCAGAATCTTCACAAAAATCTGTGAGTCTTCCAATGAATGTTGGAAATATTATAATCAAGAATCTCTACTATCTCGGTTAGTGTTGTGCAGCAATTGCTCGAGAATTTCTATGTACAGGTAAAACAGATACATAGTTCAGTTTTCCTGCTTTACCATAATAGCTTCTGCTTAAGTGATGTCAAGTGTGCTCAAGTACAATAGGTTGAAACTGTTAAACCAATATGAGGAATGCATGCGTCAAGTTTGCAAAACTTTTGAAGTCTACAATCAACTGGGTATTGTTATATTCAAATTGATTTTTATATGGATATTGCATTCTTTAAATAGGGTCGAGAAAACTAACTCACGTATTTGGAAAAGGCTTTTTTGAACATACTCTCAGTACGTAATCCGTGAATGAATGAAAAACTATGGCTATGGTCCGCTGTTACAAGGATTAGCGTTTCATCGAGTTTACTCCCGAGAGTAACCATAGTTTCCCTTATGACTTCATCAAAAGCAATTGTCTCGTCCAGCGCTAATCTTGAAAAATAGAAAAATTTTAAGCTTGAATCTCAAATATTTCCTAGGAAACTGTTGTCTCTCAAGAGAAGAGCATACAAAGTTGGAGAAAATTCTTTTCAACATAACTGTTGACCTTTCTGACTACATAGTCTAACGAATAAGGTGAAGCGCGGTTGGATCAGCTAGGAATTATAAAAATTAATATGAGAAGGATGAATGTTGGAGAAATTACATTAAACTTGGACGAAATAACGTGATTTCAAAAATATGAAAAGTCTAGGAAATTAGACCCTAAACCCATAGAAATCTTTTTGAAACCTAAATTTAGGGAATAATTGGTCATCTCGACTCTAATTGGTCCTATCTTCTACTCCTAGTATTAAATAGTTACGAAGACATTAGCGAGTAGCACATTCTCAAAGCGAGCCCTGTATGTATGTAACATTGTAACAATGGTTTTTATATTTTTTAACAACAATGTCTATAAACAATTCTTAGTTATATATTCAACTCATTTGTTCTCTAAAATTGGGTCCTGAACAAACTTTCTTAAAAATTCTAAAATCATCTTAAAAATCTTGAGAATCTGCTATTGACGGCAAGCTTACAGCCTTTCAACTCGATGAAAGATTGCTTGCTGGGATTCTGGCCAATACAAACAGAGAAGGTGAAAGAAATGAAGGAAATGCATGACCCTAATTACGTTCTCAGAATTGAATATCTATGTTATCGTATTCCGGCTTGAATTTATTTTCTAAACTATTAAAACAGTAGCTTTTTAAATGGACTTTAAAACAACAAATTCTCACTGTTATTTTTCTCAAAAAGATTCATGAAAGTCGCTAGCTAGTTAGCACAACTCTAATGTGAGTTCTTTTATATCTGATTTTTGGGATATTTACAAAAATGATACAATCGACCAGTTTATACCTTTAAATCAAGGTCCATTTAATTTTAAAAAACACCCGCCCTCGTCTTGAGCCGTCTAAGAACAGAAAGCCTAAACCGGTTTTGACTTGTGGTTGAATCACTCACTTTGCCTGATTCATATGATGAGCATGATCGATACGACCTCCTTCTACGGCCAACATGAAGCCGGAGCCATCTAGATCTGCCTGATGCATCAGATGCGAGAGAGCATGTCTTGTGAGAGCGGATAAACTCTCCGGAGAATTCAAATATGAATATTTCAAATGATCTTCCTCAACCAGCACTAAAATACTAATAAGCGATCATGTATCTAACGCAGGGGTATCAACTCTTCTCCTCAAGTGTGCACTTCTTTGATCTCTGATATATTCTCTATCATAAAAAGTTTGGAAGTCTGAACTGGGATTCAGCTCCTTATTGAAACTCAGAACAAATTACTTTCAAGTTGAAAGATTCAACAAGCTGAACATTCTATAAAGTCTTCAGCACACGTTTTTTAACAAAGCCATATGTGTTATGCTCCGTTTTTTTGTTGATGACCATGATCTAACTCACTCATTACATGTTCCTTGTTATAGTCCACATTGGCAGTTGCTGATTCATGATATTCAAAAGATTGCCCATTATTTAAGTGTTCCATCTTAATTTCATTGATCAGTGATCTTGAATCATTTCTCGATTCAAACTTGACCCTTCCACCGCCTCCGATAAAGTTAAAATAAGAAGCCTTCTCGCGCAATTGCAGGGCGATATCCTTGCAATTTGTAGAGCCTGGAGGCATATCTCTGAAAAATGAAATTAAGTTTAGCAGATATTGCAACATGTAAATAGAGCGAACTCAAATTCCCCATCTAAACCTTTCTAGATATCGGCTACCACTTAGATGTTTTTTTTTCAAATTTCATTCATGAGTCATGACCCCAAATATGGCTCAAATGGTCTATTATAGTCCATTTGCTATACAAGGGATTGGAAATCACATAAATCGGTAGTCAAACCCCATGTTATGATGCAAAATACAATGTGTCTTAACAGTTTCTTCATTAAAAGGTTTTCTGTTGTTAAGATAGTAATAGACTTTTGAAAGCTTCTCTCAATAGCGAAAGAAATAGGTTGACAGTTTAAAAGCGAAGAAATCTTTGATGTACCATTTTTTCGTTCCGCTTAGTTGACTAATTTAGTTATTTCCAACATTTGAGAGAAAGAAAATTCTCTATGACTTATTTACTAAGAACAGACTAATGAGAGAAAACCGAAACTCACTCAGAAGTTAAGTTCCGTATGAAAATAAAGTCAGCACTGTTTACTTTAAGAAAACTTTTCTTTAGATATTGAGGCTTATTCTATTCAATATCTATTTATGAGTTGCCGTAAAAGAATAAACATATCAAAATAAATTACGGATTCACAATGATTCTGAATAGCCCATTTAACACTTTATGAATTGTTTTCTCTTTTTTAAGCTTTCATGAAAAAAACCCATGATTCATGACCTTATAATTCACTCTACCGAAATGATACTGTCACTCTGTCTTCTCATCAATCATCAAAAGTAATCCAAAATGCAATATTCAAATTAGTCTCTCCATGCATTGGAGTTTAGTGTTTTAATCTATTATTTCATCGATATTGCAATCAGAAATAAACACTTTTTTTACACAGGACCCGGGTATAGAAATATAATTTGAGAGGCTATGACTAGCCACGTGGTGTAGGTTGGGGCACTGCTTTTTGAAATGAGATCACGAGTAATCGCTTTAGATTGCTCAAATATATGAACTAATTCTGAGGCTCTTTCGTGCGCTTTAAATCTATCTACTATGGTCGAAACTCTGATGTGTTAAAAATCCATTTACAAATAAATTCAAATGGCCGCCATCAATTTTCTCGCTGAATGGAAATATTGATATATTCTGTTCATAAAAATCATTCCGCTCCTAAAGATAATTAGATTGTTTGAAAAATATTCTCCGTTTAGATTTCGAAGTTCTGGCTAATTTTTATCTAGACATCGCGCATCAGTCACATCTTCCTAACAGCTTTTAATTAAGAACTTTTCTTCTAAAGGATAGCATTTTTCATGAAGTTCCCAAATATTACTCCCGTCTCTCACAAAATATTTAGATAGTCGAGAAAATCCCGGTTTAAGTTTTGGCGCAAGCTCAAATTAACTTGAATATGATTTTCATCCATAAATTATTTTTGCCTGTTTCCTACACCTAGAATAAGTATTAAACACACAGTTCCTCGTGAAATCATGTCTAGATTACTATTGTGCGCGATCTAAAAGAGGTAAAATCTATTCTCGAGACGATATTCCTCTGTCGTCAAAAAATAATGAAAAAGAAATAAAAAGAAAAAAGGGTGTCCATCAAACATGATGATGAGGGTCAAACTACATTCATAAAAAAATTGAAACAGAGCTATTCGTAGACATAGTCTCGATAGGTTATTCTAATTACTAAAGTAACTGGTTAATATAGTTTCATTTGTTATTCCAACTCACGATATGCTTTCCCATTTTCGATTACTAGATTGGCTGTATAAAGATGCAGGAGTCGCATGAGTCACTCTAGTGCTTGTAACAAATCCAGTCTTGAAGCCCTTCTTTCTCGCCGTAATAAGAACACTCGCACCAGTCATTTCTTTGTGTAATTCATCGTTGCATGAATTCGCCCCGACTTCTGGTCCGTATCCAACAAAGGTATTCTTCGTTTTTATTCCTGTAAAGTAGGCTGTAGCACTTGCCGATGAGTCAGTGACAATCGAGTCATCAGACATGGTCCTTAGGAGACCGGTGAATGGGAATGTTTCCATAGTTAGCTTTCTATCTCCGCTCTTTTGGTCTCTCATTACCTCACTGAGATATAGTCTCGCTGCTGAGGTTGTTGAAATGCCCATTCCGTCGCCGAGGAAAATAATGATATTCTTCGGTGCTCTAAAGTCTAGATTCTTTAGTAAATGAGTAAGCTCTCTGCGCTCCTTCCTTGCAATGCCATTCCATTTATAATAATCTTCATCAGTCGCGTTCAACTTTAATAAAATACCGATGTAAACTACTATGTAAAACAATAACATGTTCGATTATTCTTCAACACTGTTTATGGTTTGTATCTTTCAACTTTGAGAATTATTCTTATACCGTTTGTCTCTTACAACAAAATTCGTTACATGATAGATTAACTGTCGAGCGTGATTGGTTCAAGTTTCTTCGTAGAATTCAAGGAAGAATTCAAAGAAAGAATAATTTATTCTTTTTTCATCCATCTAATAAATTAAATCTTTTCAGGTTGTTGTATCTCCATCAGTCTGTAACTTTTCTGCTTTTGGAATACAGTTAGAAGTCTTGTTCAAGAAGAATATTAGGAAAACTATGTTCTGAGTAGATAGCAAGCCTTGTATAAAGCCAACTGCATTGGTCAAACAAAAATTAGGATTTAAAAGACGAAAACACGATGAATACCACACAGAGGGAAATTATATTATGGAGTGAAGATGGGAATAGCATCATTTTGAAGAGAATTAAATTCTATGTAATATTCATGTTTAAAAAAAATTACATTAAAATTCAAGCCCTTAAAAAACTATGAGATTAAACAACTTTATTTTTTGTTCATCAAGTGGTAAATTTATTTGCGCATCTATTGAATTCAGTTTCAAGTTTGAGGTATTATTTTAAGTACATTATTTTTATCAATAAACACAAAAAAATCTGATTTTTGTCGAAATAAACTTTTTGATCGGAAAATTGGGTTCTCTAATAATAATATTTTTTTTTAAAACATGAATATTACATAGAATTTAATTCTCTTCAAAATGATGCTATACCCATCT
>JJOG01004384.1:0-13429 GCA_000715275.1 Gyrodactylus salaris
CTCTAGAGCATGGAAAAACCTCAATATTAAAAACATGTATTTTAGGGCACTGCTTTTCGAAATAAGATCACGAGGAATCACTTTAGATGATGAAGAACTAATTCTGAGGCTATTTCTATCTTTCGTGCGCTTTAAATCTATCTCCTATGGTCGAAACTCTGATGTGTTAAAAATCCATATACAAATAAATTCAAATGGTCGCGCTCTATTTTCTCGCCTTTTAAAGGCTACTGAATCGAAATATCGATTTATTCTGTTCAAGCAAATTATTCCGCTCCTAAAGATAATCGGCTTGGTTGAAAAATATTCTCCGTTTAGATTTCGTATCAGTCACATATTTCTAACACAAGGCTTTTAATTGAGAACGTTACTTCTTCTGAATTCTTCCTGAAGTTCCCAAATATTACTCCTATCTCTAACAAAATCTTTAGAAAATTCCGGTTTAACTTTTGGTTTAAGTTCAAATTATTTTGGATACGATTTTCATACACAAATTATTTTGGTAAATTATTTAATACACAGTTCCTCGTGAAATCATGACTAGATTACGATAATGCGCGATCTTAAAGAGGCAAACTCAAAAAGCAGTGCCCTTATGTCTATTAGTATTAAAATTTAGACATTATTTTTCTATATTGTTAAGTTTAGGAATAAATTCTGCCAAACCTTCATGGGAAGCATAGGGTGAACGATTTAGAGGTTAGTGAGAGGCATTTTTCGAGAGAGTAGATCAACTCACACAACGCCAGCAAAGTAGGATTATGCACTAAATTCTAAGAGAAATTATGAGCGAGCTTATCTGATGATGTCCTGTTTTTATTTTGACAACTTTTTGTTCCCCAAGGACCAATCCTACTTTGAAAATTTGCAAAAAATTTAATTTGGCGCGCAGTGTTTTTCTTTGGATACGCTCTAGAGGATTGAAATGAGCTCTTTCATAATTTTTTACCATATCAAAATGATATTTTACGTATAATTTTCATCGCATAGGGATAGCATCCTTTCAACCCAGAAAGTGATACTACGATACGAAGGTCGATTCAACTTCATCAATATACTTCAACACCAAGAGGATCATTGCTCCGCAGTCAGGCTCATCATACAAAAGCATGTATTCTTACAAAGAAGATCCCGTTACGAAAAGATTTTACCAATTCTCAAGAATTACCAATTTCTTTACAAATGTCCAACCTGGACAGATTTTGAGAGATAAAACGCTAAAATGTAACTTGAGAAGATTAAAACTTTAAGATTACTTTACTTTCATTTGATAGACGAGAAATCTAGCTAAATAGGCCATGATAGAAATACTACTCACCCGGGTGGTTTTGTCATTGACAAATAACAGCGATTACGTAATTCTCCAGCCCACATTTGTACAGCAATGATACCGAATATAAAAAATACAAAGAAACACAATAGCAGAACATTGCCCAGCATCGGTAGTGTATCCAGCAGAAGCATTACAAGAATTCGCATACCTGTTGTTTAAGAAATGTAAACTTAGACTCACAGAATACCTTGGGCCAAAGAAATATTCTAATCGTTAATTTAGTTTACAATAAACCTATTATTTTCGAATTTCAAGTGCATGCCCAGTGGAAGAGGAATAAATGGTTAAATAAATAATTAAGAAAACCGTTTGTAAGTGAACATACTATTTCCTATTGAAACAGGAAAAATGATCAACTTGAACATTTTCATTCTATGAGGAAGACATAATGATTGAAAATCTGTTTTTATGATAATATCAGATTTTTCGTAGATAAAATGAATCTAGTAAAAATACATTAAACTCGTGGATTATTACACTTCAAATTTCGTTGAGGATGATTGACTTTGTACATCAAAAATTTAAATCAATTTTTCGAGATTAATCTCCATTGAAAAATGATGTGTAATCTGAGGATAAAGATTGTTTTGACATGACAGAGTTGAGGTGACATATGTAGGGCAATTGCGACAGAATATAAGAGTTAGATTGATTACCCGAGTGAGAGAACTTACTAGGAATTCGATTAATAGCGCGCAGAGGCCTCAGAACTCGAATGGCTCTTATAGCGGTCATTGATAGATTCTGAGAGTTTGGAATGTAATCGAAGATTCTGGAAATAAAAAATTAAAGATTAATCAAAGATGAGCTTACATATCTTAGTTTGCAATCCAATTAGTTTTTGACAATTGAGTTTAAGACTATTTCAGCTCGAAGAGCAGAGATTTTTGAAGGAAAGCTTCTATCTTTAGTTAGAACTCATGTTTCCAGTTTACATTCAAGCTAGATAAACAGGAGAGGTAGAATTGTTAGGATAGATCTATTGGACCGATCAAGCAGCTCTATAATCATTTCGTCGTGAAGAAGGATCAACCCTTCGCATTTCAAGAGAGCAACAAAAGAGGGGAATAGTCAACTAAGTAAATTATTCAAGGACACGAGATACTTCAGAAAGAACAAAGATAACTGATTGTTCTGAAATCACTCGCCAGTTTACTCAGAGGTCAAAATTGAACAGAAAACTTGAAGAGAAATTCAGTCTGAATAAGGACCGCGTATAGAGCCAGTATTAAGATTTTCTATAAATCTATCTTTTATTCGAAGTTGTACTGCTTACATTTAAATTTGATCACTTCTATAATTCAAATACCAACTAAATTACAATTCTAACTGAAATTGAGAATAAGAAAATTTTTTAATTTAGCACCACAGTATCATTTTAGTAAGCTATTCTGTTTCTAAATATAAATTAATTTCAATCAAAAAGGGCGCAATGTAAGCTCCAATACGAGATTAGATCAGATAACTCTAACACGTGACGATGTTTGTTCAACTATGTAATTAAATGTTATTCTGTGTGAAAGGATATAACTCAATCTTCCGATGGAAACTCTTATTTATTTATTTATTTATGCAATGCTAGATATATATTATAGTCGTCTTTGCATGGCAGACTCAAATTAGAGAGAGGTATGACGTTAAATATTATAATTACGCTATAAAAATTATCCTTCCACTGCTATATCTTGGGACGTAAATAAAGTTGGATCAAATTCGGTAAAATTGGTCTCTTTCATCCGAAGAAAATCAAAGATCATAATTTATACGAGAGAAGATTTTATCTTATTTGAATAAAAGTGCTTAGCTTCACTATGTTATTATTAGGGCGCCCAGAAAATATGCTTTATTTTGAGTATATGTGCTAGAAAAGTATTATTTTATTTTGGAAATAATATTATTTTTTACCAGAAACATGCTCACAATACGCATGCATAAAAAATGATATAAATCACGTTATAAAAATTAAAATGTGAAGCCTCTTCAATAGAATAGTGAAAACTCATTTATTTCGATTAATATTGCGGCTTAGAACCAAGATTTATCTCACTCTAACTGTTCGTATGAAAAACCCACAGTTATTCTGTTGTCAAGTCATTTCAAAAAAAATTAGTACACTCTTCTTGTAAATTAGTACTTTAAACCCTCTGAAATGCTTTGTTTATCTCAAAATATATAATTCTCAATAATATGCTATATGCTAACTTCTAAAAAAAGATACCTCATTTCGAGAAGGAAAATAGAGACGGATAGACAAATAAATAGAAAACTCAATGAGTTTGAATGTGTTGTCCAATTTTCATTGGCCAACGACAATCAGCCAATAATAATGGATGGACAATTCAGATAGCAAAGTATTGGTTCGTTTTCGTTGCACAGAACTTAGACCTGTGTAGAAACAAGTAACTCTTAGCAACTCACCCCGCGAGAACAATGAAAAAATCCAGTCGGTTCCAGCTATCGCCAAGGTAGCCCAAATTGCCGGACAAGCCCATCGCTAGAATTTTGATCGTCATCTCTAGGAAGAAGAAGATGAATATTATATTGTCAATGACGTCCAAGGCGATGCACTTTGACGTTGAGCAGGACTTTGACGAGCAGGTATCGTGCATGCCGAGAGTGATGCAGTTGATCAAGATCACCATCATAGATATTCTCTCGAACCATGTATTATGGAGTTAAGGAAAGAAATTTTATGAACATTTTCCAAAAGATGTATACCCGAGGATGTAAAGAAATTTGTATAACATAAATTTACTCTCAAACACAATAACATGTCAGTTTGGTAGGCAATTCTAATTTGGAATTGATCATCAAAAAATCTTGGACCGAGCGCATTGTTGCGTGAAAAATGTCGTGTAGATGAAAAATTGAGAACATGGTTAAAAACCCCACTGACCCACAATGAAACCTAGATTGCTATATATTTTAATTTTACTGCCCGAGTTGGGGGAAGGGGCTGTCCTATAGATCTGAAAATTTGTTTTGAAAATATTAAAACCCAAAATATCGTTTCGTATTATCCAACTTCCTTAGTTGAGGGAAATTTTCTAAAAAGTGTTTCAGAGGGCTTCACAGATCTCTATTATGAAAATAGTGTCGACCCTTTTTACAATTTTTCTTTATCTAGTTAGTATACTAATTGTGAAGATTATAAGGCTGTGTACTTCTGTGTGAAACCAGAAAAGTAATTTCGAGTGAGCTTAGAGTGATTAGTATAAAAATAGCCTGAGATCTATTGTTCCCCCATCAATGATTGAAGACTAACAAGGGACATTTTCTCACACTCTTAGCTTAAATTGATTAGTTATTTATTATCTCTAGCAATGGATATATTTTAATAAAAAAGCTCTCACTTCTCTGTGTTGCCTGAGTTATCTGAAATATTACAATTATTGCATGTCTCAATTAGATAATCGATAACACTGCCTGCCTGATTTCATTAACGACCCCCTACCCCCCCCCCTTTTCTTCACAATATGAGGACTCTGGAAATTCCCGATTCGAGTTCAAGTTACCCACATCCTGTTCGATGACAAAAATAGTCCGAGATATGACTCATTGCTGTTATTCTGTTATTTAAGCATTTGATCAACTTTTAGGGGCTTTTCAAACTCTCGGATGCGAAGCAACGATTATTTAATCCAGAAAAGAGGAAAAATTAATTTTAATTCTCAAAGAATGTACGGTTATAATTAAATTGTTACAATTTATCAAACTCAAATCATACTACCTAGAAAATCAATAAAGTCACTTTGAAGAAATTAATTTACCCATCATTTCTTTTTTATTTCTTTCAACATTTTTGTTTAACTACGTTGTTGTAGAGTCTGTCCTCAGGAATTATGAGGGAGAACTATCCTCCTACAAAAACCATTTCCCCCTTGTACTCGTGTTGTTTTCAATTACAAAGAAAGCCAGCGCTGTTTGCCTTAAGTTTTCCAGTCTAGCTTATTATTATTTAGTTCTAATGAAGTAGGGTGAACTTGTTGTTTTTTGTGAACTACTTTGTGGAGAATGAGAGAAAAGGAGATGAACTTGAAGAAAGTGAGAGAGTTTATGTCAGAAATCGAATACTCAGATGTTCGCGTAGGATAAACAATGAATACTTTCATCTTGTTCTAAGATTGAAAGATGGAGATAATACGGATCAGAATTTGTGAATGATGGATAATTGTAGTGATGAAAAATCCTACTGTTAGTTAGAGTCCCAAATATAAAATAGATGTCTTTTCTCTCTCATTAGCATAATTTACTCAGTTATAAACGATCTCAATTAAATGTACTTTGAGATGTAGGGTTCATTACTGAACTAATGATTTCTAATTTCACCAGTATGAATGTTCTCCCATTTTCCTTTTCTAGTGTGGACAAGAGTGAATTTCTCATTTTTAAATATTTCCTCCAAAAAAAGAAGTTTATTTTTTCTCATTAATCAATTATCTCTATTTTTGCTCTATTTTTAAGCTATAAACTGAGGAAGGAGAAAAGAGAAATTCTTTTTCTTGAAACTATCATGACTTCCAATCTACTTCATATCTATGAACGCGTGCTGTGTGTGTTTTTAGAGGCTATACACCATTAATTTATTTACTGCTTCATAAAAAAGGTAAATGATTCCGTATGCTGTATAAAAACTTTGATAGCTCATGTCCATGAATGAACAAAGATCTTGCGAAGGAAATCTTGGTTGGTGACAAAAGTCATATTTCGGAACTTGGATCGATCCTTTGATCTCATTCGAGGGGAAATGTGACCTGATAATTACAAGATCATGGAGAAGCATAGAGAATATTTCAAAGGATCTCCTCTAGAACAAGGGACAATGAAGCATAATAGATTATATATAATCAAAGTTATAACATAAGTTGGACAAATTTGCCTAAATGCATATCCCTATGAAACCACACAGACTACACATTTACAAGAGCAAATGTGTGGAGTGATCGATGCTTAATACCTTTATTTAAACCCAACAAAACGAGAAGATATTCCTTCTGTTTTTCTTATATACATAAAGGTATCAATGAATGAGGAAAAGAAACAACCCTTTTTTGATGAAAAGCCATTGTATCCCCTTTGCAAACAAATATGCGATGGAGTTGTTTGATGCGTATTTTTTTCAAAATAACAAACCCCAACAGCTGTTTCACTTTGAGGGCATGTTAGAACGATTAGAAAAGCCACCTTTTTTATGTGAATGAAATTGAATTTTACGCTTTCATTGAAAACCTTGTTCGTCTTTAATACACGCGTAGAAGTTGAACAAAAAGGGTAATGTGAAGAGATCAATGATCTGTTCTCCTAAGAGGCAACTACCCTTGTGTATAAGTCGGTACATTGACGAAACGTCAATGTCATCTGATAGTGGTATAATTTATTAGAAGCTGTATTTCTCTGAACAAATATTCACATTTTTTTCATATGTAGATCCGGAGGGTAAAAAATAACTAACTTATTTTTGCTTCAGTTACTTTTTATTGTTTCAAGCTCATCTAAACGATAAGCATCAAATTACAGATTGCCAAGTTTCTTTTCTCGTCCCATGCCTCTCCATAGGGCTGCATTATATATGAGTGAGTAATTATTCTCAAACAAGAATCTTGAGAGTCCTCTCGATGGAATTTACAATTTCTGCTATTAAATGAGATTCTTAAATAACAAAAATCCTACTTTAATCTTTCTTGAGAGATTTTAATCTGTCAAGAGGCATCTCAAAAACTTGTTGACCAATTGAAAAATTGACATTATTTACGAGTAGTGCTGATACAGTCGCTAGAGGCAGCTGGTTCTAAGAACGTATTCAGCACAACTGATCTAGAAACCTTTTTCAAAAAGATCTACAAATCAAGCTTAAATAGCTGGGATGATATAATCGAAAGACTATTTGTATTTGGGGGAGAAAAATCCATTTTGCTTCACTCATTTGAGAGAGGAGAGAGGACCCAACGATAAATCGTATATGTGCAGGCAGAAAATTTAATTTGGTGAAAAGCACGCGAGATCATTTTCATAATTCATTAATCCACTTCTATTAGGGAGAGTAGAATAAGCATGAAGAGGCAGAACAAAAGAAATAACAAATCTTGGGTGAAGCTATTCATAGTGTTCCCGCTAATATTTATGAAAAGAGAGCAGAAACATGTATAGCTCGAATTCTTCCTCCCAGGGAGAAAGAGGATGGATTCTCCCTACCCACTCCGAGTTGTTATTGGACAAATTGAGTTCATTCACAATTCATGTTCAGCGTAGAAAATCAAAATATTAATTGCCTTAATTGGATCAAATATTTGCTCTCAAACCTTGAGTTGGAGCTTGATTAGGATCTTTGATTATTAATATAAATGGAATATTCTACTTATGAGGGAATTTCATGTCTCAGCGCTAAGAAATGAGGAAAATTCTAGAAGATTTAGTCTATAAAAGTTTCAAGTATTCACAACACACTTGAATGTAAAGTTGAAGGTGAACCCCTTAAAGAAGCGTGTATCTAATCCTCTTGTCGAAAGAAGAATTGTCAACTTTTTTTTCTTCTAAATAAATATATAAGGAGAGGGGATCATTCTCTCAAATGAACGTAGAAGTGATTAATAATGTACGTTTTTTCAGTTAGGGAAAAATTTATTGTAAATCCTATTTACTGCCTGATCGCTAAATGAAACTATTGTAAAGCTATCATCGAATCGATAACATGTTCAAATTTTTATCTAATCTTACCAAATCATACACATGCATTCTTTTGTTCATTCAATATTTTTCGTCAAAAAAATGAGGCAAATTTTTCTTTTGACCTTGATAATGATCTTAAAGACGCGTTTGCAGGTGATTTATCTACTATTTATCTAACTATTGACACTAATTCTAGCCTTGTGTGTGCTCAAGACTCTACAAATTCGTTGGATGTACGTCTAATATGTTCTCTCTTCCCTGTTCAATGAATCAAACATGTTTAACTTTGGTTAGTTCTAAGAGAAAAGTCTGAAAGAGAATGTGAAAATAGTTGGAATGTGGCTAGATAGATCATTCTCCCATTTGATGGGAAATAAATTATTCGAAATTTTTGTCTTTTTAAAATGTTGAGAGATGAAAAAAACAGAATTTTCTCACACAGCAACTTTTGTCAAGACATAATTCAATTTTACAAGACTTTTCAACTTTTTTATTTTCCCTGTGTGAATGACTAAAAGAAGGAAGAATAATCCTTGAGAATAGTAAGGTCACATAGCTTTTATGTGCTCGTCAATCAAGTTTATAGAAATGACTCTCTCATCCTTAGACGAATAAAAAATTGATTCAACCTGAATATGAAATCCCAAAGTATCTTTGTAATGTAAATAGAGGTTGAAAAAAAAACTGTTTATGCAGAGTAATGCTGTTGGAAGAAATGCTAATTAGACCGCGTAGAGGAAGTTTGATTAAAATCGATAAACTATGATCTCTCCAATAATGAAAAATAGGATATAGCCACTCATAATTTTTCAATTTTGATCAAGACTATGTGTCACTTCAAGCTCTATTAATTATTGGATAAAATACTGTTTGATTGTTTATTATTTTCATCAGAGATTTTGGGGTACTTGAGTGAGAAAAAAAAAATATTTTTGTGAATGCCTATGCAAAGATTTTGAATTGTTTTGTCTCAAAAGAAAGATCATACTTTTCCCCAAGTACATTTGAAATCAATGATATTTCCTAGTCAAAGTGCACTCGGATTACCGAAGGAGCTCGATCGATTCCATTATCAGTGTTGTAAACTTCTCTTTACCCTTGGCCATTAAATAAGAAGGACTCACATAAATTGGGTCGATTTAAATCCAAATATGGGGGGGGGGTTTTAATAAAAGGATATGACCAAGTAAGTATCCTCAGGCACCAGTCTCTCGGGTGTCTGGTCTGAGAGAAGTACTTGAAGACAACCGAGTAAAATCCAGGATAATTTTCAAGTTCACATAACTCATCAGGATCTGCGGTTTCTGGATCCACGTTGGCTAGCTTTATAGATTCGATTGACTGTCGAGTTTTGTTGAGGTAGTAGTCATCAGATGAAGATTCTTTCAACGGTGTTAATGGCGGTGTTGTGTTACTTAATCCGTGATCGTTTGTATAACTAGGTAGAATGTCACGCTTTTTGGTCAACGGAGAGGCGATCGGCGTCTCCATAGGTGAGACCCATGGTGATGCTGTAAGAATTGTACCAGTTATTCCACGCTTCTCGCAACAATCATCAAAGTCATTCTTAATGACCGACATTTAGATATTTCAAGGGGAACGTTATAATGATTTGATTGATGTCAATATAT
The DNA here is from genome assembly GCA_000715275.1 of Gyrodactylus salaris. Lineage (NCBI taxonomy): Eukaryota > Metazoa > Platyhelminthes > Monogenea > Gyrodactylidea > Gyrodactylidae > Gyrodactylus > Gyrodactylus salaris. Next base: position 9,631 of record JJOG01004384.1, read on the forward strand.
CCAGGGGCATGATTCAACATGGCAGCTTCTTTGGTTGTCGTTGTAATCTCCAACCTGAACAGTTAGAAGTGTGTGAATTAGTCCGAATTTGAATGGTGTTTCTCGTCTAGTATTTTTGATTGCACATAGAAAAAATCTTCATATCAAATTAAGGTGGAAATTTTTATAATTTTTCTTTTCATGAAATAATTACACAATATCTGCTATGATAGAGAATTAAATTTAGTGTTTTTGTTTTAATTTTATGAAAAAACGAAATTCCATTGGCTAACATAGAAACTAGCCTATAGGAATACATCTTATACCCAGAATTTATCTGAATATGTACAGAGGAGAGGAAAAAAACATTTCAATACTATCGTAAACAATTATTCCTTTTGAATTATTTCTTATTTGTGTGCTTGAAAAAAGGGATTGAAAAATATTCGCGCGTATGAATAATCTTGGTGATCGACACCAATGCTTTTTATCATAGATATTATAAGAAAATTGGAGTTTTGATTGACTTTTACTGAGTTGCCACAAAAGGAAAGTGACTTTTCAAGTAGCATTTTCCAAGAGAAGCTTCAGAAAATGCAAGCTCACCCTTGCTTTTCTTTAACACACCAGAAAATTCAAAGACTAATCAATTATTGAGTTAGAGATGGCTTTACATAATCATTAGAGCAATTGACAGCAAAACGATGTGACTTTTGGTTAAAGAAAATGCGCCGAAATTTCTATTTCTGAAATCTGATGAGACTTGTTAGATCTGGTTTCAAGGTGGAAGTTGGTACCATTTCGTTTTGGGTTGAGCATCGAAAAGCATAAGGCAACTTTTGTAATCATCAGTTTTAAGCTTTTCTAAGCATTTCAAAATACATGTTTTTAAGATGTACACATGCTGGATGAGAAGCTAGACCAAGATGGTGGATCACGCTTTGTTATAAACAAAAGATAGTATATCGAAAGTGCCTTTCCAAGAAGAAATCATTTAAAATGCATAGCATATAATGGAAAAATTTTCATTTATGAATTCATTATTTTATATTTAATTACTGTATTTTTTCTCAATAATAAATTGTGGTTAGATGATATTTACAACAGATTACTGTAAATTTTGGGAGTTTTTCCTACGGAGCTATGGTGATGAGAATTGTATGTTTTCTTCCTTGATCAATACATGTTGATATTATTTGAATTTTATTTTAGAAAAACGAATTTTGATTACTACTGTATAGTGATATTTCCATGTAGGAAACTTGTTCCCCAAGTCTTATGGCGTGAACAATTTTACTATTCAAGTCCCAATATATGGCGTGGGTTTGACTCCGCCAGCCTCCCTGCATGAGATAAGTTTAGTTTGTAAACAATTTTGTACATAGAAACCTATTTATCATAATCACTCAAAAGACGCCCTTAGTAACAACTAAGTAGTGGAAATGAGTGTTTTTAGCTGGAAATCCAATCTCTTAAGATCTGATTAGTCATTTAAATGTTGGCAGGGAATTTCTAATTTTTGTTTTCGAGTCTCTGAAAATTTTCTTTCGAGATTTCGTGATTTATGTGAGAGAATCTATTAGAGATTATATTTCTTGAGTAATAGGATCCCTATCTGTGTTTTATTATGAAAAGAGAGTCACTTGAAATGTTCAACTTTAATTTGAGGAGAGAAAAAATCAGTTTGAATTATTTAGAAGAATTCGTTTTTTCTCTTTAAATATTGTCTAAATTTCTTGAATGTATGTGGGGAACGAATAGATCGGTACGATTTTTATTAAATTCTTAATTTAACATTTTAGCTCTAAATTCGAGAGATTTAAATTTAAAAAAAACACTTGTTGAAATTGACTAAAATGCATTAAATATTTGATCCTCAAGGATTAAGTGACAAGATGTTTTGTGGTTTTCAGAGATCCGATCAAACTCTTATACATGCTTTCATTGAATTGAAATTAAAACTTGGGACTACAAAGACTCGTTTATTTTGATCATCACTTTATACCACTCTAACTGTTCATATATAGCAACTCGCTCATCTTTACTGCTTATTTCAAATACTTCATTCAACTCGATTTCTCAAAAATATGTTTTTTTGACGATAAATATGCTTTTCTCTATCCATGATGACCAAGAGAGCTAGAGAAACTTTATAGGTATAAATAATATCAAAATATGCTAAAAATGCATAATGGATGCCATTATGATCCCATGTTCAGATCTCCACAACATCACATTACGCAGAAAAACCCTCAAAATTAGAAGAAGTTCGAACGCCAATTATCTAATAAGGTGCCATAATAATCTCTGATCTAAACTCTAGAGGTATAAGAAACGTTGGGAGAAGACCATCGAAATAATTATAATAAAACACAACTCACAAGAATATCTCCGCATGCCAAGACAACGTTGAATGCAACCAAGGGTTTCATTCCCCATTAGTGGTAAAGAGACTTCTGGAAGGAAATATGTGAGGACTCGTGAACTCCTCTTCAAGGCTACCAAACTGAGAGATCACTTTTCTATGGGAAAGTTCTATCTAGACAAGATCTAATGGAAAGTGTGGAAAAGGCAACGCGAAAACTAGAATAGTGGTTTACGATTCTCACAATAGGAGGAGGAGGAAAATACTTTTAAGCTTACCAACTTGTAAATTAGAAATTTAAAATAGCGATTTCTATCAATTTCTGTTAAAAATATAAAATCTATAAACTCTGCCCTATTTCAAGGGAAAGACCCTCCTGGGCCCTTTAGAGCTTCAAGCACCAAGGGAAATGGTAGAAAAAAAGGTATATCACTTAAACTAGTTTCAAAATGAAAAGTCAGCAAGCTCCACCCCAGACTTGAAATGATGTCATTGTTCAATTGAAATGAGGAGAGAAAATGATCTTAAATTCCTTGGTTAGAAATCCTGTTTTCAGATTCGAGATATTTTTTTTTCAGTCTATTGTTGCCAGTTTCCTTTATTTTAAAATATTTTCCATTTGTTCACTTGATAGATTAACCACTAACTGTTACACACACAACAAGAATATGGAGGAAATCATAACTCCAACGTTCTTCTTTTATGAATTACTCTGAATGAACAAATTTTGAGAGAATATACTTGGGCCAGGAATGTAATGTTGAAGGTAATTATCCCTTCAAGATGACCATAGAATATAACAATGGGGTGTTAACCGTGAGCCTTTTGAGCTGTGGCCGTTTAACCTGTTTTTCAATAACCTTGCCCGCCATTTTGAAAAGGATGCAGAGGGAATGAAAAAAAGTTTACCGCATAAATCAGCAGACTCTAAGCGTCTCATGATAATGCATTTTAGGTATTTGAAATTATTTTGTCTATATCCGGCCAGGGGTATCAAAAGTCTACCACCGAGAAGTAATCAAATTACTGTCGTAGTGATGCATTATCGTATCACTATTGTAAATTTCAAATGTAAGGAAATACTAACACAATTTCACACAACTCCGTACCCTTCTGGAACGAAGTTCCCCGAATTACCATCTCACACCAGTTATAGACGCTTTTCGTCCTCTTGGGACTCATCAGTATACCGCAGGCGCCGAGACTCGAACCAGGCTCATTCGTTCTGGAGCCATGGGTGGGCTAGCCAGAACTTTATCTCCTGGACCATCTCGGTGGGTAATCGGTTTTCAATCAGGAACAGGAGAGTGATCAAATGTGTTAGCATATTCGGTTGTGAGCGACAGACAAATTTTTTATTTGTAAATTTTATTTCCTGAAATTTGAAAATTTCAAAAACACCAACTGCTCACGAGGTTACTTGCGAATAGTTCGAAAACNCATAATGTTAAAGTT
>KL567058.1:0-16683 GCA_000715275.1 Gyrodactylus salaris
CAAATGCCTTTTTGCCTTTTTGTGTGTGAATTTAGAATTAGCTTAAGAACTCGAAAAAGCAAAAATAAATCTTGTAGGTCTAAAGGATGAGCAAGAAGATAAGCAACCCTTTTTTAACCTTTTTATTCAAGATTATTTGTAGATTAATTTAACACAAAAATCGAATGAATTTAGATTTTTTTCACTCATTGCTGCTTCACGACAATTATGTGTATGCCAATGTTGATGAATCAGAGATCCGAGGAGTAAGTTTTACACGGATAAATCACTTTTTGAGAAATCAGTCATGAAAATTTAAAAAAAAAAATTTAAAATAAATTTTAAAAATAACTTTTTTACCTTTTTTTCAAAGATTTGTCACTTTTTTTGTAAAAATCGTGCCTCTTTAGGTTGCTCTAGTAATGACTCTCGACTCTAGCGATTCAAAATCCATTAACCTCCCTGGCCAGAGGATACTAGGAGAGTAGGTTCGTGGAACCATCATCTAAAGATTTTTTCAAAAAATATTTCTAACAAAAGAAACTCTCTGCTCATGAAATCTAATCAAATGAGCTTGCAATTCTAGCAATGACTCCCATCGTTACCAATATCATTATTCCGTCGATTGGGAGGCCCTCATTTACATCTTCAATGATGTGCAAAGAAACTTCCCTATTGTACAACCTATTCCAAGAATAATGTATTCTATGAAAATCCATTTCAAGCATAGGAAGATGCAAAGTTATGAAGCTTCCTTGATTGGCATTGTTGAAGAATCCAAATAAGGATGAAACGTCTGGCTGAATGATGAAATTCTCTTTTTCTGTATTTGCTTTATCTAAATAGTCTTATTTCCATACAAAATATTATAGTTGGAGCATGAAAAATAGGGCCTACAACTTTAATTTTAAGACCTAAACATTTTTCACAATTGAAAACGATCTTTCAACAAATCATGTCGGTTATGGTTATAGTCTCTAGTTTCCATTGATTCAAAGTGATTATTAGGCCTACCCGAGTCAAATACACGGTTGAATACATTGTCAACTCAAAATTGATTCATTATTTATCTTCCTATGCCCCTGGGGAAACATTTGTTACATTGAGATATAAAGAAGAAAATATGATTTCCTTTTCTTAAACAGGCAATTAAAATTGTTTCTCTTCATAAAAACCATCAATAATGGCTTGGTTAGTTAGTCCAATATCTAAGAGAAGTTTGAGTAAAATAAGGAAATTGGTTTTGATCGTAACCAATAAACAGATATTTTTTTAATTTTTATGAAAAGTGTTTTTTTTTTAAATAAAATTTTAATCCGCAAATTTGTAAATACAGTAGTTGAAATTCATCAAAACTGACATTTACTTCATGGATCAACTATTTTGAACAAATAAATTCGAAAATAGCAAATATGATAAAAACATTTCCAATTATGGTCGTAAAAACATTTTGGACCTCATAATATAAAAAGTATGTAATCGTGTAGAGTTACCGAAAAATATGAAATTCCTTTCATGAGTGAATACGTATGATTATTTCCGTGTACATTATCGTCTCTGGATTCTGTGCATAAGATCATAATAGCTTTCATAATGAAAACAAAATCTCCGTTAAAAATAAGATTCTGCGAACATTACACATAGAAATTCGATTCCTTCTCCAATGTCTTGCTCAAGGATTTCGTGTACGAGTTCGATATCCTGTTAGCTTCGTACAAAAGTAGTCTTTATTCAGCTACTATTTGTAGTCGGTCCGAAACGGAAATACCTCTTGTACACTCCTTCTGTTTAAAAATTGCCTCAATAAAAAAGAATCTTTACTTTTCTGAGAAAAAATGATGTGACTTGAAATTTTATTCATCTTTTATCTATTCTAAAAAACGTCATAATTTTATCCTTTCAAATTAAACCGCCCAATTCAATTGTACACAAAATCTTATTTTTTAACCAAGATTTTTTCATTTTGAAAACATAAGATCTTACGCACTGAATATGAAACAAGAGACGATAATTATCGTAGATTATAATCTACTCAGAAATGCACCTCACAAATGAGAGTTATGATTCACTCCATTGCTATCGCAGAGATTCTGAAAATGTTCAGCCATAACTTGATTTTACGCAGAGATAGTAGTACAAAATATTCTAGAATGGTATAGAAAAATAATTGAATCTAGTCATATTTTAGTTCACAATATTATTTTCTCAAGTTTTTAAACATTTTCCATACTATTTTTTTCTTTGAGAAAAAATATCCAGAAAAATATTTTTTTCTCAAAAGAGAATTTCTGCAAACGTCTTAACTTTTCATAAATGAGGAGTCCATCAAAAGTCTCCTCATTCGAGGTGCTTAATTCACACTTTTTCCTAGGTTGAGTAAAATCGCAATTCAAAAAGTCAATTTTTTACAAATTATAAATTAAAACAAATTTCTCAATCAAAATACTATTTGATGATTTCATTGAAGATTATTTTTTTCACTTTTTTTGACAAGTGAAGAATACTTTGTCTTTCTTTGTCAAGAATAACAAAAAGGGTGAATTTATATCCTTTATTTAATTTAAACCGTGGATTAGAAAATAGAAATATAAGACCTAGACTATAAAAGCTTTGAAATATAGGAAAAAGTGTCCAATTTATCAAACAACATTAATATCACTAGAAGAGTCGAAATAAGGTGAAAGCTATCAAATTTCTCAAGTCCCCTTTTCATTATAGATCCAGATCAGATCATCTTTGAAACGTATGATGGTGAAAATGTGAGTTATTCCTTTGATTATGCGTGAAAAGACGAAATTCATAGCAGAATCATTCTTCTTGTTCGTGCGTATGGGATATCTGCAATTCGATCCGGTATGTGCACGAGAGGTGAAAAGGAGCAGGTGACTGCTCGGTAGGTAAAGGTATCTCTTTAACGAAATAAGAACATTTATTTATAAAATCTTCATTTTTAATACCTTTTCAAGGGATATAAAAATATAGAATTGAGTTATTATTGAGTAAAAAAACTCCTCAAGTCTGCACTCATTGAAAATCTTAACTGACACAGAGTGCGCAAATCGTGAGATTGTTTTATTCGAAATGCGGGTTATAGTATTCATTTTACGATTTCATTGAATGAAAAAGACTCAAATTCACTTGAAGTTTAAGGAAAAATTATTGCAATGATTTTTGAGCCAAGAATTCCTGGATTAAATCTATTCTATCAGTTTTCATTTAGAGTAAGATAGCCATATCTGCTATTTTACTGGGACTCTTTCTTGAAAAAGCCGATTTTAATGAGTCCCACATGAATCAGTAGACTTGGAAGTAATTGCATATTTTTGTTGAAATTTATTACAAATGGTAAAAAATGTCTCCAACATCAAAGAAGTATAGAGGAAGTTGCCAAGATATTTTTCGATAATTATTCGTTTACAGTTGCTCCAATAGAACAACCGACGTCTTGGGAGATATCTCGAATAGTTACAGACCCTATCATTTCTTGCAAATTGAGAGCAAATTTAACTCTTTTCTGCTAGGAAAACAAGAGAGTTTGAATTATTGAACACTGATCAACCATACGCGTTTCGTCTTTTTTGGGACTCACATGTAGAGCATAGGTTGATAAGAAATCAAATTAATTTCTCTTGGCGTAGTTTTCTGTTCAATTTCGGACTTCTAAGCAACGCGTAATATTATAGAACGATTAGTTGTTCTTGACAAAGTACCTCATGTCCTTAAATTGTTTCCTTAGTTGACTTGTTGTCAAAATCATATTTTTATTAAACTTATAATTTGACGCCCTTAGTTGGAGATCTGTCTTCTCTAAAAGTACTAAAGCGTTTTGCAAGTGGTAAATTATCGTTGATTGTGTTAAAATATTATAATTGCAGAAAATGATCACGAATCAATATCCCTCGTTGAGTATGAACCAGCCAGATGCGGTAAGCCAGTCGCAGACCAATCTCCACGAGGATTTCGACCACTTCTTGAGTCTGCTCTCACAGGTGCAATCCAGACGGCTAGACGAGCAACGCTGCAACCTCCCGGAGACTCGACCTCCCCAGGCCTCTATGGGAGTCACACAGAGGTCCGCCTCCTTCTCCCACGGCGTTAACCAAGAGAATGTTATCTCACAGAGCCAGCCAGATCGGCCGAGTTACACGGAAAATGATGAAAACTTTTTCGACTTTATCGCCGGAATCCAGGTTAGTTTCTTCCCTCCAAAGACTATTTTGGTTTTCATTTCAAGTTTAAATAAGAGAAAATTAGTTCAGTGCTTTTTCAGAAAATCAAAAAATATGTTTGAATATTCTGAAAAATGCTTTCATCAAATTCTTTACGTCCCAAGAAAGCAATTTTCCTCAAAGCAGTAAGAAATTAAACAAAACCTCTTTATGACTTAATTTAACATTTTAATTTGGAACGAAAAAAATAATATTAACAAATTTTTTTGTTATCCCATGCTGTTCAAAATCAAAGAAATATTTTATTATTAAAAATCTAAGACAAAGAGAAATCTTATCAAATCTCACATCTTTAACGATTTATTATTTTTATATTTTCATAGGAAGAATTTTAAATATTCTAAATGAGAAAAACATTCCTTATTCTAGAGTCTACGAATGGACGATCAACGGGCAAGCCTGCCAGACTTCCCGGGTCTCATAAGAGACCCGTCGAACCTACGCCTCGTGCTAACACCCATTGGGGAGTCCTCTCTGGCCAATAACAGCCTCATGTCACGTTCAACACTCCCCGCGGCGGTTAAGCCGTCAGGGAACACTGCCACCAAAAACCCCTCCAGCCATTCAAACGCTGCATTCTTCGAGATGATCATGCAATGCCAGGCCGATACGCGCATCAACGACCAGCGGACTAACCTCCCCAATCAGACGCTGAATCTCAACGAATCCGCCGAGCGGATGCCTCCGCCGCCAAATAAACCCGGTCAGGAGCTGCCCCTACAAGCGCTTAGTAGTGCTGGCAGAGAGGACTTCTTTGATCTCGTCCAGAGAATCCAATCCTCCCGACTCGACGAGCAACGCTGCTTTGTCCCGATGCAGATGAAGCCGCAGACGAGTTCCACCAAGTCCGCCAAGACTGAGGGGGACGCTTCGGGCAGTAAGAAGAAGACACATCGTACTAATAGTAACAAGTGAAATGCATTTCTATGCAAATTAGAGATTACGTCATTTCCTTTTCAGTGTGGTAATTTATTTCTATTTGGCAACATGATTTATTTTTATGTACTTCTATAAATAGCATTTAAAATTCGTTGTTCTATCAATAAAATGCATTTCATGAACTGTATCTTCAGTTAATCTATATACAAAATCTATATAACATCAGGTGTCCCCCAAGGTTCCTGCATCGGTCCTCTACTTTTTGTACTAGTCTTTGCAAAAATTCAACCTGCTCTCAAGACAATTGAATACATCAAGTTTGCGGATGATCTGAAATCGCTTATATTATTATTATATCTGACAAGCCTGATATGAATGGAATTATCAGTGAAGAGTTGGATCGTATTAAATCTCAATTGGAATCTATTGCCCTCATTTTGAACGAAAATAAAACTCAAATTGTGAGATTCATTTGAAGAAACTTGTTTTAATCAACGTGAAGGATTTGGGGGTTGTCAACCAAAACTCATGGACAAAACGTCATTAAAGAAGTGAGAAAAGAATCTTATTTTCTAATTTATGTCCAATTGACATAAAATATAAAAATGTATTATTTCTAACCATTTTTAAATTATGATCATCAAAATTATAGAGTATAAAAATGTTTTTTACTTAATAAAAACCCTATATTTTTTGAAGAAGGGACTTTCTTGAGTTCATCAGAGCATTAAAAATTAAATTTTATCGAGTACTTTTTTTATAATAATTTTCTAAGTATGAGCATGATTTAACGTTAAAAAATAAGAATTTTTGATTGCATGTGAATCAAATATTACTGAAAACTTTTTTAACGTTTTAAACCATGGATAAAGGATTGTTTTCTGCTAAAGTTGGAAGTTATTTCATGAAAAAATATTTTTCAAGATAATCAAGAATTTGAAAAGTGAGAATGTGCCGATTACGGCTTAAATAAACTACTGAGATAATTTTAAAGGTCATTAATCAAGATAAAAAAGGTAGTGTCTGTTTTTTATTAGAAAAGTTATTATTCTACGTGAAAAAATCAAAAATTTATTTTAGAGCGGTATTTGAAACTGTTTTCTCCAAAGCTTTAGTATACATTGTATACTATACAAATATCCTATTCTGCCTTACTATGATTTTGGCTCAAACATCCTACCCAAAGTAAATTCCAAATAAATTGAAAAATGGAGAGACAAAAATCGAAGCTCAAATATTCGTTTCTCATGAGAAGACTAATAATCTGGTATGCTCGAAGACAAAGAAGAGTATAATAAGTCAAATGAAGACTAAATCAATTTGTGCAGCAATCTGTCCCAGGATTAACATGAATATTCTTTTCAAAGACCAGAAAATAATCCTTTAAATATGCAATTTGTAAGTAAAGTTCTATTATAAAAATATGACCAAAGTTGGAATTGAATTTGAAGTTCAAAGAAATATAATTAAAGATGAAACTATTTTGTCATACCACTACCAAGTAGTAATAATATTTTTAACGAACCTTGTAAATTACCTTTTAACGCCTTGAATAACTGCTCCAGTGGTAAATCAAGCGTAATTTAGAATAGAAAGAAGAAAAAATTAAAGAAACCCTTACAAGGATTAATCTCTTCTTTTATTTCTCGATCACACGTCATTCAAGCGGAGAATTCATATAATTTAACAAAATGAGAATTTTGGCTTGTTCGAAAAAATTAATAAATTATTATTAGATTAAAAAGTATTAATAATATACAAATTTATATATTTAAGGGGATTCTCAATTTATTTTCGTAGGAATAATCTGTCAGAATTGGGGAAAAAACTTTTGAGCACCATCACCTGACCTATCCCAGAGACAATAATGATAACAGAGACTATAGTACTCCAGAAACTGACCCTAACATGAAGATCATAGCGGAGCCAGCGGTCTTCCCTTTCACGACTCCGCAAATCAGTCTGAACATCGTCGGCGATATTGAGATTTCTATGGATTTCCTCCAGTGCTAGCATTATGGCGGGTTCTACATTCTGACTTTCTGAATCGCCTGCTTCCTCTTTCAGGGTGCTAAAGTCTGTGTCTCTCAGTTCGAAGAAGATAAGCTTGTGACTAAATGTGGAGAATTTGTTCCCAAAGCAGAAGGAATAATCTCCGGCCATCTTTGATCGGAAGTTGAACTCTTCGTGGTATGCTTTTGCAAAGGACGAGATAATTTCCGTTGTGGGGGAGGTGACCTTGAAGTCTACGTCTGTCGCTCCGCCTCGAATAACACGGAATTGAACGGTGTACTCAACGTTGTTGGGGAGCGTTTCGAAGAAGCAGGCTTCCTCCTTGTCTTCTAGTTCGAAGGTGAACCTTTTAGGGAAGGAATATACTACATTGAGGATGAAAAAAATGCAGAGTAGATGGATAACTCCAAGTGTCATCGTATTTGAGTATTTGAATAATTTAAAATTTTTGCTTCGTCAATAGAATATCGAGACTTTTAATTAGTTACAATTTCAAAATACTACTGAAAATGTTGACTAGTTGAAATGTTAAAAAATATCAGCAAATTAGTCAAAATATGCTCTACCTCACTTGCATTCTCCTTCCCATTTTCTTCTGAGCTACCAGTTAAAGAGATAATCAAGGAAAAATTTAATAGCGCCACTTTACAGTCAAATGATCTTCATTTCAAAGAAGCAGAGGACTCATTTCACAACCTTTTAGATTTCACCAATGATAATTTTTCTGACAAAAAGTTGACTCAGGTCGAACTCCAAGAGATTCAATGTCGGATATTCTGCGAACTCGGGAACATGTATCTTTTAAAAGGGGACTACGATAAATCTGAGAAGGCTTTCATACAATCCATGCGTCTGGCCTACGCCTCAGGTCTCAGGGAGCAAGATCCAATGATGTTGATGGTTTCATTGAAGCTTGCACTGATTTACCAGGAGATTAATCGCATAGAAAGGGCTGAACAAGGCTTCAAATTCGTCATTAGCACCATTGAAATGACAGAGGAACGCGATGATAATCTCAACGCACTATTAGGAATGTCCTATGATTATTATTCAAAGTTCCTCTTTTGTAAAAAGAAGGCCTTCCAAGATAGTCTGGAGATGGCTGAGAAGGCGGCCGATATTTGCACTAAAGTCTTCTCTCCACGGCATAATAACTGCCTGAATCTATTGCTTGATATTTCCTTGATTAATTTCACTTCCAAAGACTATAAAGAGACTGAAGTTCATTTGAATAAGTTCTTCAACATTGTCAATAGCTTACAGGAAGATGAGCGTGAAAGTCTTAATTTTGTCATAATTTCAGGAAAATTGCAAATGGTCAAGTATCTCACTGCAATAAATCAAATGGATAGAGCAAAGATGATTCTGCATGAGATAGACTTTGATGCTATTCATATGAGTAGTTTTTATGCTAAGGAAATCGAAGACATGAAAAAGTTGTATTTAGATTTGAAAAATAAAATATACAAAAAGTAATAATTACTACTTTTGAGTATACTTATTAACTACATTCGAATGATGATTTTATCTATCACTAGTGGGAAGAAGAAATAGAAAGAAATTTTCTACTTTAAAATGGACCAAAAAAGTGAAAAAAATTAGTGTAGTTGACAGTAGCATAACTTCAAAATCATGTCTCATGAGGAGAGTCAATAAATTAAATAAAGAAAAAGGGGATACTACTACCCGAACAGAGTTAGACTCGGCTATAAAACTCAATTCAATGTGAATGTGTGTAATAGATAGTTAGAAATAGGTTTAACAACATACAGAATTTCTGAGCGTGTTACCAACTGTTTACCCTAAATTATTTTATAAAGTCTGATTATGCATTCGACTGCTAAGCAATTTTCCCTTAATAATAAACATTGTGGTGACGTGTAAGAACTAGTTCTGAATGAATTCATTGAAAAATATAGTAAATCTTTACTCATAGGACAAATTATCTGATACAATTATTTCTTTCTCTCATTTTCTAGGTTCTTTTCATTATTCTTCTTCTGCCTAATCAATATCGGAGTGGTCATATCATCAATCCAATTCTTGAGTTTCTTATGCGACTTGAAGTAGTTATCAGTGCAGCATAACAAATTACACCCGGTCCCATGAATACTAGACTTGAGAATGAAATTCGTATGGTAGATAGCCAAGGAGATTATCAGGCACGTCCCAAACTTGTAGCCCGGCACAAAATCCATAGACAAGTAAACGATGTAGAGAATGAATATTGGCAAATTCAAGACGACATACGTTACGTAGTAACATTTGATCTTGTACGTCAACTTTGCCTCACCATTCAACTGCGTCTCTCTGATTGTCCCATAGAAAAAGGCGAAGAGCACAGATATCATTGGAATCGCCATAAGGAAGACTATATCGTAGACTAGAAAGCGGCGGTAGATGTGCAGCTTTGGTCGTGATTTTAAGAAGCTAGTCGAATCCGAATAGTACTGCTCAAAGTCAGCCAAAACTGGCAGATTCACTAGGAAAGAAAAGCCATAGATGACCGCGGGAATTATGCGCTTACAGAGGATGACGAATTCTCGTGTTATTTCAGGAATGATAATCTCATCTTCTAGCGCCTTCTCCTCATCGTTATTCCCATCTCCATCGTCCATATTGAAGAAATCGTTCATGAAAATGCTGGCATCTTGGCCCATGTAGGCGCCGCCGAAATTGGCCATTTGCATGCCGTTCATCATGTTGTCATTAATCATCCCGGAGTTGCCCATCATAGACCAGATCTTGTTGTTGTACGGGTCATTAGAAGCTTGATTTGTGTTGTTATTATTGGCCAGCTTCTTGCGGCGTCTGGGCTTCTTCCTGCGTTCCCCTGGCGGTAGAGGTTTCTGAGTAAGGTTCGGGGCCTTGATTTGTTGCTTCTTGGGCGGCTGGCGGACGTTGCCTTGTCTGGGCTTCTTCCTACGGCGCCTACGGCCTCGGCGGAACTTTTTACTCGAAAATTGCATCTCGTCATTCTTGCGTTCTTTGAAAGCGATGAACTTGAGCCTTGAGAACATAAATATCTTCCAGATCAGGTTTATAATCGGCATTCGATATGCCCAATAGATCATATGATACAAGGTTGCACTGCGGGTGAAGTAATCAAAAAAGGCACGGATTTGTGGAAAGCCAGCTCCGAAAATGAAAAGTTCGTGGTAATAGTTGAGCTTGGGAAAGATGGGTCTTGAGATTGAGACAAATATCATTGGAAGGGTGGAGCAAATGATTACTATTACTTCGGGCCTTTGTGGGAATGATGTCCCGTGTAGCCGGAGATCGAATATCTTGAGACATCCATAGAGAGAAATGTTTTCTAAAAAGAGAAACATTTTTGATACTTTGAACGATTTGGAAAAATGTATTTTTTTTTCAACCTTTAAAACGTACACGATCAATATTCTTTCTTATCATGTGACAATAATAAAAACCCTCCTTCCTTCAACAAGCTGACAATCGATAATAATTTCTGTTCATTTTTAAATTTTAGTTTTTTCCCAAATAAAATAACTCAGTTTCATCTCGTTTATCCGTGGCATCTTGCCGGAAAAAACTAGTTTTGGATGAAGCACTTGTAGGATTGCAACTTATCAAGACAAAATCTAGTCCTTGAGAGTGTAGTGTATTTAGGTGTACAATCAGATTTTATGTAGATATTGCATCTACATTCCCCCCTTTGCTACATTTTCTATTTAGTGGACATGACATTTCCATCGAGCGTACGGAATATAACAAAGTAACCATTTCTAGTGTTTGGGGGGTTTTATTTTCTAGAAAGAAAATCTTTTGAGGTTTCAGTTAAAGTCTATAGCTCGTCAAACTTCTTTTGTGTAAAATCACTTACTAATCAAATTGAAGATAATCATCAATAGTAGAAAGACACATCCAATGTATGCGCAAATCGGCTCACCCAAACAGGTAAACTTGATCGGCTTCATTTCCTCAAATGAGCAGGCGTTGTGATGATTGAATTCAAAATTTTCCATTTCTGTTTCCTCGATCTCGGGATAAACGACATTCAATTTAACTGTCTGGGTAGTGGTGACAAGCTCCTCTTGTCTGGGGATCTTTTCGAACCATAAACCCGTCTTGGGACAATCTTTCTTCTTATGCTTCAACTCTGAATCTTCAATCTCAGGAGATTGGGTGCTATTGCCTCCTTCTAAGAGGTCAGGACTTGCTGTGGACAAGACGTTCGTACTATTAGATTCAGAATTTTCCAACTCCTTTGGCCTTTCACTCGGTTCTTCAACATTATCTTCCTTTTGATCCAAGATCTCTTCTAGTATCTTTTCAGTAGAGGCAATGTTATCTAATTCAGCTTCGGTTTCTTTCTCAGATAATTCAAGTTTTGAATCTTTTTCTGTTGCATCATCATCTTCGGGTTTCGCAAATTCTTGAGGCTCTAGAGTGGTTGTAATATTATCAGACTTTTCAAGATCTGCTTCTTTATCTGGAACTGATTCCGGTTCCAGGGTTTCTTCTTTCACCTCTTCTACTGGTGTAATTTCTTGAGGCTCTAGAGTGGTTGTAATATCTTCAGACTTTTCAAGTTCTTCATCTGAAACTGATTCTGGTTCTTGGGTTTCTTCTTTCGCCTCTTCTACTGGTGTAATTTCTTGAGGCTCTAGAGTGGTTGTAATATCTTCAGACTTTTCAAGATCTGCTTCTTTATCTGGCACTGATTCCGGTTCTAGGGTTCCTTCTTTCGCCTCTTCTACTGGCGTAATCTCTGGTGTAGTGAGTATTCCATCAGACTCGGCCTCCTGTTTTGAATCTCTCAAGATTTCCGTATTTTCCGGGACCTTTCCAGTAGGGATTCCAGCATCACTTGTCACAACCTGTCGTGAGTTTCTTATTAAATGACCAAGGGTCTGAGCAAAGAGAAGATATATCAAAAGGAATTTAAAAACAAAATGCATTCTTTACAAGTCTATGAAAATGCATAATCCTTGAATGAGGACCTCATCTAGTTTGTATGCCTCTCCTTATTTTTCATTTACCTAGTAGGAGAATAGAAGGAACTATGCCCATCTCTTTACTTTATTCACACGTGAGTTTCGCTCGACCAATGGAAAACAAGTCAGACAGTAGATTTGAAACCAATAAGAAATATCAATGTCTACATGGGTTTAGGAAGAGATTTCCCTCGAATCTAATCCCATGCAATAATTATTGGTTATTTCTTTTCAACTGGTCCAAAATATTCGTTGTTCAACCATACGAAACCAAATAGAATGGCTCAGAAGAACATTGATTTGAGCTCATAAAGATGGCATGATGATTCTAAGCCTATTAAAAGAGTTTGATACATCTTTCTGGTTATAGAGTAATCAATACTAAATCCCAGATGCACAAAAAATCAGATTTGTGGCGTACATTTTGAATTCCACTTTAAGGTTAAAAAATGACATTAAAGCCATATCGCATAGGGAACTAGGTTCTAAATAAGCAGGTGTGAAACGCGATGAAGAATATCAATTAGGTGTATTAACACTTGACTGGGAAGGAGCTATAAGGAAAGTAGGAAGCTAAATAAAGTAGACGGGACTTTTGAAAGGAGAAACTTAGTTTATGTTAATTCAAATGCTTTTGCTACTTTCTCAAGGTAAAACGAAAAAATCTTGGGTTATGAACTTATGATTCAGGCTTCTTGAAATCAATTCCCTCTCTAAATGAGCCAGAGCTATTTGGATTTTTTTCTCAGAAGAATTCTGACTTATGAGAAAAGAAGTATTCTTTGATTGTTAAGGGCTTTTCAATAAATTGCTCCATGAATTCACTTATCGACCGGAGAAACAATTTCGAGATTGTTCAGGAATATTTAAACAAACGCACATTTTAAGATGCATAAATCCAGATTCATGAAAAATATTTAACGAAAAGATAAATAAACCTTTTCAACCATTTCTTCTAAAAAATTGTTTAGAGAAATATTCAAGGAACCCTTAATTGGGATATATTTATTACCAAAAAGCATACATTTCTGGTTGTCCCTGTGATTGCTTTCTTAATTTAGCGAGATCCAAGATGCAAACCAAGAAGATCAAAAACGTCCAACGTTCTGCGTTCTTGCTGTTCTGATTAGCCTGAATACGATCTCTTCCTTTGCCTATTCTAAAAGCAGTAATGAGTAGGGCCACACAAAGTACTTGAAAGAATTTTTCCACTGTAGAGTATACTTTACGCGCTGAGATTGAATATGTTAATCCTGGCCAAATATAAATTGAGAGTTTGACTTTCTGACTTCACAAGCACTGTTCATCAAAACTACACGGATGAAGAAGTTATTTTCAAAATAAAATTTAAAAATTGTAATCTAATCAAATAAAAAATGGCGTCATTTTTCTGTCACAGGTTTTGTGAATCGAAATGACTTCTCCAGAAGACTAGAGAACTCATTAATGGAAGTGGATTGTGCAGAATCGTCCGGCAGTTTCGGCACGATCAATTGAATGTTTTTGATGACATTATCCTGCCAGGTGTTTAGCTCAATTAGGCAATTTTTCATTATCTTGAGAAACGACTCTGCTCTTTTGAGGATAACACTCTTCTTTGGAATCTTTAAAGAAAATGGGTTTGAGTAAAAACTCCAAGGGTTCCATGCTTGTTTGGAGCGTGGCAACTGACCAAAAAGTTTTTTTAGAATTTGAATTTCATAGCCGAGTCTGACTCTCTTTGGTTTCACATGTTTCTATACTACCTATAACAGTACCACGAAAGAATTGGTCACATTGTAATTGATTTTGCAGATAAAAAGTTTTTGGCATAGAATTCTTCTTACAAATCTTTGTAAAATGCCAATTTTTGTATATTCTTAAAAATTTGTTAGAGGCTTAATTCTCAGATAATTCAGAACTGTGAAGAAGGGTAAACTATCTGTAGACGGAAATATTCCAGTGTAAATTCCACTGATCGTTCGAAGTTTAGCATTTAACCTTTCTACTCTTTTCATCTAAGGATTGTAGACAATGTCTACCAGACATCATATACCACTTATACACGAAAACACATCAGTCTATTTTCGTTCAATTTATTCTCAATTTTTGTGCAATGGTCCTTTTTTCTAAGCAAAAATATGATTCTTTGTTATGAGTGTTTTATTTTTTCTACTAGGATACTCATCATTTCAATCACTTATTCTATGTTGGAGTGTGAGACGCCAAACCTAAATTTTAGAGATTTTACGCTTTATCCTTTCAAAATGCACCCAAATCAGTAAGGCCTAGTCTCGAAATAAACAGCGCTCTAAGCAACATGTTAGAGAGAGACCCGCGGAGAACCATTCGAGATATCTCCCAAGAGATTGGTTGTTCTACTGGATCAACTTTCAACAGAATGAAAATCTTGGGAAATGTGAGTATATACTCGATTATTGACATGTGCGCAAAAACTCAAAAGGTTTGCCCATGCTCTTCTATGCTTGAAAAAAACAATCTAACACCATTTTAGAGTAGGGCTGTAACTTCTGATTAGAAATGTCTTCTTTTCTAAATAATCATCGAAAAATATCTTGGCAACTTCCATCTGATTCTCCTCTATTTTCACCAAGAGATTATGCTCTGCATTTGGTGGGATATCAGGGGTTTAATCCACTATGAGCTACTCCAAAGTGGAATTAAAATCAACTCTGAAGTTTATCAGCTTTCATCGGTTGACACCAAAATACGGATTTTACGCCCATCGTGAAAAAAGTGTTGTTCCATCAAGACAATGCTCAATCTTACATAACTTTAATGACTCAAAGAAAAAATTCAGAGCTCAATTGAGAAAGAATGGACCACCGGCCATATTCTTCAGACATTGCTCCGTCGGATTATAACCTATAACATGACCTTCAAAAGTTTTTGGGCCAAAAAAACTTCAAAACCCGTTCACAAGTCGAAATTTGAGTTGAAGACTATTTCAGCTCATGGAGCGAGGAGTTTTAGAAGAAAGGAATTGAAAAGCTCTCAGAAGCGTTGGCTGAAGATAATCGAATCAGATAGAAATTACTTCTTTGATGTTTGAGACATTTTTGTAATAAATTCTTAATTTCAACAAAAATACGCAATTACTATATGAACGACCTAATACTTGAGATTTTCAACTCACGCATGAATGCGTCATTATTATCGGCAAGCTTAACGTCACAACCGACTTTTGAAAGCAGGTCCTTAGAATCATTTTGAGCGAATTCACGAGATAACTCGGCAGATTCACTGATCCTGGCTGCATGACCCCATTGACCATTGAAGGCTTTGTGGATTCATTTAACTGGGACAACAAAATATCGTCCTCGTGAATTATAACGTGGAAAATGACCGAAACGGCCGCGTTCACCCCATCTCCGAGGACGTATTTAGCAAAGGACAAAAGATTCGAGTGGTGGGTGATGAAAATGTCGCCAGGCTTCTCGCGGCCCACTTCACCTCTCAGAGCATTGTACTGAGTGGAAAATGACTCAAAGTGTAGCTCTGATGACGAATGACAATATCGGTCTAGAATGGCCATTGATGTTTCTAATGAGTCCACGAAGAGAACTATTCCTTCCAAGAGGTTGTTATAAACACTCAGGGAGAGGTTCAACTTTTCTGCGATTGAAAACTGAGGAATGTTCCGATTAAACAACTTTAACTGATTTAAATTATAAAATATCGCTGATTCTATTAGGCGAATGTTGCATGTAATCTTGACATTTCTCCCCACCTGCACAGTGAATGCTTCTGATTTGAGTACATTGGAGGGACTAGTCGGAGTTGACATAATTGTCAACTGATCTATTGGAGTTATCGAGTATTCGTTTATGTCAAATTTGAGGATAAAATCGCGGAATTCTTCAAATTTTATCCTATTCATCTCTCGAAGGTTTTCAATCTCTTGTTTATTCAAAGCTTCAACCCTTGAGAAATGGTCTCGTTGCATTTTATTGACCTGGGAAGGTGTTATTTGCCCAAGACTAATTTCATGCTCAGTTTTAAGAATATTCTCTTCGTTTAAATCTTCGAGGCGTTGATAAAATGACTTGGCCTTTAGAGACATTTCAACTGATAGGTCGAATTCTTTTTTGATAATGTTAAATGAGTGATTAGAGTTTAGAATTGAATTGTACTTGCGAACGAATTCGTGCTGGTTTTGAATTATGGCGAAATTCTCAACTCTCTCATCGAGAACCGATTCTATACTAGCTTCATCGAGGTTATCAATTAGTTTAGTGATTGCGAAGACAATCTCCGATTCCCTCTTGCTAGAAATGAAGGCTTTCAAAGAGTAAGAAAACTCCGACTGGTATAAATTGGGTATTTTTAATTCGAAAATCTTTTCATCTCTGTATAAAGGTGTCTTCAAAAGACTGTAGTCTGAGAAATTCACATTGAAAGACACTTGAAACTTTCCATCTAGGCTCTTGAAAGTAAATTCTTCTAGGGTCATTAAATTGAATTGTCACTGAATTTAAACTTTCATTTTTAACAAAAGTTGACATTTGTTTTATCGAGTGCGTAATAATTATTTGAAAGTTCACTAAATTTTGCTAAAATGGGATTTTTTGTTGTTGTTTGTAGATTTTATTATGCAAAAATAATTATCTGAATTGATTTAACAT
>KL567058.1:16703-34780 GCA_000715275.1 Gyrodactylus salaris
AGGCTTTTGGGTGCTCGATAAGCATATTTTCAAAAGCACGTGGTATTTCAAACATCGCACCAAACGCATTTTTAACAAAAGTTGACATTTGTTTTATCGAGTGCGTAATAATTATTTGAAAGTTCACTAAATTTTGCTAAAATGGGATGAAGTGGAAATCAAAGTTACAACCAAAACCCATCAAAGTGAAAGTCTCTACCCTTGAATCTGAGATGGAATTCAACATTCCAGTAATTTATTTCCTTTTATTTTGCAGCATAAATCGACTGGAAAGTATCTTTTCGATTTAGTCTGCAGTTCATTGGGTTTGAGAGAGACCTGGTACTTTGGTCTTCAATGCTACTCTCTAAATAGTCAGAGCAAGATGAACCTCTTGTATTGGCTCGACCTGGAGAAGAAGGTAACTTGAAATAATAATGGTTTAAACACATTTCTTTTAGATTATTTCCCAACGTAGCGCAAATTCGATAGATTCCCTATTTTTTATTTTATTCCATCCTAAATTCTTTCCAGAAGACGTAGACAAGGAGTTAATACAAGGCATCACAATTCATTTATTCTACTTGGAAGTGAAAGAGAAAATTTTGAACAAAAATATTTTTGACGGAACCCTGAAAAAACTCGGTCCGGAATCTTTAAACAAAAAGATTGTCATTCTCTTGACGTCGTATGCAGCTGTCGCTGACTTTGGAGATATTTTTTATAAAACACAACAAGATAGCAGTCAAGATGAAACAATAACTCTCAATAAACTAGTCAATATATTACCAGTTAATCTGCTCTCAGATGAGAACCGATCGGACCTTTCAGAGGTCTTGAGTCAGGTCCAAATTCTCGCTGAATCTCATTCGAATTTATCAAAGAACGAAGCTGAACTAGAATATCTAAAATTAGCTCAAGACTTTAAACTATTCGGTACAAACCTCTTTCCAATTACAGTAAGCATTAATTCTCACCTTTAGTGCATTCAAATAAAGGGCTTTCAGACAAAAACACTCGCTCGGTACTTTACTAAGAAGAGCATCAGAAAGAAGTCAAATGTAAATCTCTCTTCTTTAACCTTTATATATGTTTCAGAATAAACATCACGGCCTTGCTTGGCTTGGGATTAGTTCAATCGGGGTACAATTATATGAAGGTTTCCATTCAGACAAGCCAATTTATCATTTTTCCTGGTCCAATATAAAGAACGTCTCTTATAGGGAGCCTAAAGTGAGTCATTTCTATTTTTTCTCAATGAGAGTTGTAGTAAAATCTAAGCCAATCAAGTATTACTCAAGAGTCTTGAAAAACGAAGTTGCCTCAACACTTTACGTCAAGGGAAACATAAAGGTTATAGATCATCTTATTGATTATCTATGTACATTCTAATCATACAATAGGGGTTCTATCTATACAAAATGCACAGCGAAAATTGAGGGAGATATCTCTATTCAAGTTCTCTGTACTAGCTAAGAAATCATCTATAATACAGAGATGTACACAAGAAAGTAGAGTGGGGAGTGGGATGCGTGTGTGCTAGGCAGGGTAGAAGTGGGGAGAGAGAAAAAATAAAGAATGTACAGGTTTATTGATTTCCTTTATCGCTGGAGAATAGAAATTTCTATTATTTTTCCATATTTCTTTTTTTGTTAATGTTAAACCGGTTCAAATCATAACTATTGATCGTCATAATCCCTCTTGCAGTATTTTCTATGATTTTCATTTAATAAAACTTGGGATATATTCAATTTGTCTCCTCTAATCAATATCTAAAATAAAGAACAGATTTACAAAAAGTGTCCTTAAAAGACTAGAGTTATTCAAACACTTTGACATAAGGCACTATAGCAGATAAACACCTCTTGATTCATATCTACACACATCTATTATGAAATAAAGAATACGGTCAGTAATTAACTTTCAGTGTTGAGGGCTCGGTAAAAAATCTTTCAAATGATTCAAGTGATCATCAAGAACTTATGATAAATTACAAGTCTGAACTCTAACCCTGAGATGCCTTAACCAATAATGTTAGCTCATTTTTTCAAGTTGAATTTGATTGGTCTATTTCGCCAATCCATTTATTTTACACACATTCATTGAAATGTATAATAGGGAAGAATTAGTCATAGTAGTTTGAGAAATAAGACCTTGCCTATTTCATTTAAGCTCGGTGCTTTAATCATAAAATTTTAATGGCGCTGACTAATCCCTGTTATTTTTTCTAGTTTTCCATAAAACTCAATCCATTGGCTTGGAAGAAGTCGAGTAGTGGATTCATCAGTCTATCAGAGCGAAACTCCTTCAGCATGTCACCACAACAGTTGGCCTTCACCAATGGTGACAAGTTGAGTCCGTATTTGTCGCGGAAATCAGTGAGTAACACTTCTCAAAGGCGTGCATACACTAACTTTGATTCTTGTCTTTAGATAACTAATCGTAACGACTACCAGGGTCCATCTTCGAGTGAGGAGAATCAGCAGTGGGGCAACGATGGGGTCCTCAAAGAAGGTGATTTTCCATCTTAATTTCTTGATTCATAAAAATTTTTAACCCTCCTAGGCCCAAGCATAGAAAAACATAAAGTTTTGAGAATTTTGTTGCAGATTAATCAGTGAGGCGAATTCAGAAGACATTTTTCAGAAAAGTTTCTCCTTTACAAAAGGTTACACAAAAATCTTAAACCTCAAATATTTTCGAAATCTGAGTTACCAGATGATAGATTTTTAACTTGGCATATAATCCGATGTGGAATCTACAAAAAGAAAAAATATTGAACAATTTTGAATGTGAATTAGAAAAGTTAAAGCAGTTTCTAGATTTAATAAAATTCAAAATTATCAAAAAATAAATTCAAATTATTTTCGCGCGCAAATTTCAAACAAATGTAATTTCGAAACCTAATATTATTGAGGTGCGAAAGTGATATCATTCGAAAGCTTAACACTTCCTTAGTTAGTTGCTGGTAGTTCGAAATTTCGTATCACTCTTTTTTTGGTGTTATGAGCGTTCTAGTAAAATGTAACAATAATGTTATTGTGGGCCTAGGAGGGTTAAGCGATGCAAATCTCATCAGTCCATCAATTTTAGCAAAATAGTTCTAGCTTCTAAAATGACGTCAATTTCTTCAAAAAATTCTTTCAAATTTGCGGTCTGGTCTTCACAATGTAGAACTTCCCATATCCTCAGGCCAAGAATATCATTTTGGGGTCAAACCTTAACCTCTGAACATCTTATTTTGAACCTCCTACCCCCCTTGTGACACTAGCTTTGACGCTTAAACTTAAATAATAGTTATACTAGATTCTCTTTTTGAATTTCATAGTCGAGTCTAACTCTCTTCAGGTTAACATGAGGGGTTAAAAATGGGAACTATTTACCAAGCAAACTAGTTTCGAGGAAGGAGGATACCCACGCCATATTTATCATTCGTCTGTGTGTTCTCTAGTTTATGTCAGTATTCATGCAAAATGAGTTTTTCTTTAAAATTTGATTAAAAAATAACTACCAACTCTTAAACTGAGAATTTCACAAAAAGTTGATCGAATCATAAAAGTCTTGGAAATTTCTAAATCTTGAATTAAAAATTCAACAGCTCTATAATCTAGGCTTGGAGGGTAAGCTGAGACCGGTGGGTAGTGAGAATTAGTAGGCCAATTATGGGCCGAGAGACGATAAATTTCATGAAAATGCTATTATGCCTCCATTCTCTCACTATAGACGTTTATTTCAATTTAGACGATTTTCGTGCTGACGGCGCAACCGTTGAAATGAATCGTTCCAGAAACACATCCAGCCGCGACTCCCAGCAGAGCATCATGGCCCAGCAGGTCCAGAATTATTCTCATCAAAATTTACTCAAAATTTCATCCCCCATCACGAAGCGTAGGATGATGATTCCGTCGGAGTTGGTGGAAGATCCAAAATCTAGTGACAACAGTCATTCAAGGAGGAATTTACATCAGACTAATGAAACTACTAATGTTGGTTAGTGGGATCTCAATCAATTTATTCAGAGATATCTTTGACCCGTTATACTGAGCAGCGCTAAAATACAAATTATCATATTGAATCGATAAATTAGGACAGGTATTTAAAGTAACAAAGATTAGTCATAAAATTATTTAATGGGGTTATTTGTTATAAATGAAATATATATCAAATACTATTCGAGTACATAATTTACTTGCTTAAAGTTTTTCCCACAAGTAATCTAATTAGGTTGGTTTGAGCATTATTTCTTAAAAATTTCAATTTTTCACTCTTTCAAACGACCAAATGAGGGGGAAGGAAGTGACTTGACAAATTCTTTGTATATATCATTTTGTTCGCCGTTTAATTTTGTGTTATATAGAAATTGCAGAATATTTCTAAAATTTAAGGATTCCGCTGTAGGGCCGTCGGAAGCCGTCCGAGTCGAAATTTGTAAATTCTTCTCTTCACGATTTTGAACGCATTTTTTGGCCAATTCGGCTCAAATTTGGTGGCATATTAGACTTTTTTAGTTCTTCAACATGATACCTCAAAAGCTGCACATTTCCATTCCTTGACGCTACAATGTACGATCTAGTGATCTTCGAAAAGTGGTCCTATTTTCATTTTTAATTTTTTCAATGGGCCCTCTCGTTTTAATACATGTGAATAATAATAGGCATACTAAGTTAATTTCGGATCTAAAATTGTTCTATCAACTAGATCGTGGCCTCGTTAATGCCAAGAGTGAGAATCAAAATCTGAATCTTTCTCATCAAAATCTCTACGGAAGTTCAGATCGAAGGATGAACTCTATTGCCAACTCTGAAAATGGTATGTTCCCTAATGTGAGATTGAGGTCTATTTATGCATTGCACCGAAAGTGAATAGGAGCTTGTCCCTTTTATTAACCTTCAATGATTCATAATGATTATGAAATGACACTTTTCAATTTCACTGATGTCATTTTTATAGAAATTTGGGAATGCATTTTAAACCTGATCGGAATACATTCTCGATTCCACATGTTAAGTTTTTCCTGCAATCTTATTGGCTATTTTGGGGAGATAAAAAGGAATAATAACATGATTTTCAACAATTTTCGTACTTGTCGACCTGTATCTACCTATATTTTTAGACCCAGAGTCTTGGGCATTTAATCACCTGAATGAGATACAAAATAAAAAAAGTTTGCGCATCTGGTTGAAATTGATTTGATTTCAATCTGATCTATATTGTTGAATTGTGTCACCAGAGGCCTGCATGGGTTTAACAAAAAATCACTGCTTTAAACTTTGTGATTTTCTCAAGATCAATTATCGAAACAATATCCCAGTGGTAAGAAGCCTAATCAGACCCCCACTTCGATAAGACGAAAGCCGAGATCAGAGGTGAAAACAAAGTCTAGTCATAATTCACATTCTGTAAGTCAACTTTTCTACTCAACATCAATAGTAGTAGGCTTTAACCTCTTGTGCGTAGGTCTCGCCAAGCAATCGACTCCATTGTGTTCTCACAAATAGCCAGAAGAGCGGAAATTTGAATAATCTCTTACAAATATCACAACAAAACTTCCTGCAAGTCGATGTCTGGCTAGCAGATACAAAAAGCATCAAGACGGTAATGTCTTTTTGTGCCGGCAATCACGCCCTATTCATGAGACGCCGACAACCGGATACTGTGGAAGTGCAACAGATGAAGACACAAGCTCGCGAGGAAAAGACTCAGAGAGAGGTAATACTCGAAAATATGTAAAAATATGCAAAATATAATAAGCTCTAATTTCAGCTCGAGCGTCAACGCTTTGAAAGGACCAAGGCAGAGAAGGCAGAAGCGATCGAGGCCAAACAACGCCTGGAGAGCAAATGCGCCAAGTTGGAAAAGGCGCTGAAGAGTTTTCGCAGCATTCACAATGTCCCGCCGTTGCCGAATCAGCCGGGGAGTAAGAACAGCTCAAAGTTGGCCAAGGAAACTCTGGAAGAGAGATTTGGAATTGAGACGAATGACGACATTTTGGGCGATGAGAATGAAAATCTTTTACGAATTTGTCCGGACCCCTCTCCCCTGTTCACTGAAGGGTCCATGGACAATAAGAAGACGACTAGCCTTCAAAAATCAGGTTGGTATTTCTTGAGGATATTTTACAGGGGTAATGCCATACAGCGAATATTTTTGGGAGAAATATTCATTATGAGATGCTATTCAATTTTTATGCCGACACTGAGTCATACCCAGTTTTACCCATCAAAATGCAGAATTTTGATTGATTATTCTACAGGTAAAGCTTCTGTTGCAGGAGAGGATTTGGGGGTAGAAACGATTAATAGCTGGATATACAGTCCCTCAGCAAATAGATTCGAAAAGAAGCGCAAAGAAATCTCAGTCGTGGCGATAAAAGAATACCACAAAGAGAATTATGACAACATATTTTTAAGTAGTCATCATTCATTTTTAGAATTTTATCCTATTCAGAAAATTACACATTTGAAAGGTACATGCAGAAGAGATTAGCTACTTATTCTATACAAAAACTATATAAGATTTTCTCAAGAGACTAACTTTAGAAGATTAAAATTTGAGAATAAGCGAAATCTTCAGAATAGAGTTAATAAAGATTATCAAGCAAGAAGTGAATCGGTGCGTCATTTAATTGAAAAATCCGTGTTTAATAGCAAAAAATGGGCAAACTCTAAATTAAACAGTCTCTGATTGGGCTTTAGAATAAAAAAGTGATACAAAACTCTTTCTAATCCACAAAAAGTTCAATCTTTAAAAAATTTCATATTTATCAAAAAGTGGACGGAATCGTGGAATATTATTCATTCTAGAATAACAGGTGATAAAAATTAAGAAAACTATTAGTTCTTCGAATCACTTTGCTCAGGGACTATATACGGTTTTTGACGAACCTTTGCTCAAATCTTATTGGTTGTTTTAGTTTTTCGAAAATCTTCATGACAAAAATCTTCACGCACCTACTCCTATTGCGGGCTAATCGTATGCTCTATGTTTGTCTATAAATCTTTAGAATTGGAAGGTTGAGAATCTGGGGAATTTCATTCATTCATCCTCATCAAGTCGAAATACACTAACTCAGCCAACTGAAATTTTCGATTATAGGAACTGATTTAAGAAGATACATCAAAAAAACCTTAAAATTCAACCACTTCTTCAGAATTATTCTACAAAAATTTCTTTAGAGAAAATAAAAGGATATTAGACAATGCATATTATGATATTCCTCTTTTGCCTGGTTATCATTATTTCATAAAAAATCGAGTTGTTTCAGGAGTTATTATGGTTGTTTTTGTCTCCTATTTAAGTTTTGATAAAATTTTTTTGAGTGGAATAAATTGAAAATCTTTCATCTTGAGAATTTTTAAATATTTCTAGTCGAACTGAGAAAGATATAACAATTTCCCATCGTAGAACAAAGTCAGAACAGCATTCCGAATTGTAAAAACTCCCAAGATAACAGCTACAAGGACAACAGATATCACCAGGTCTATTTATCGGCAAACAACTATTCGCAGTCCAACGAGTTCCCATTCAACGTCTCGAATGTCTATCCGACAAATTCACCACTTGTCGAGTCCAAGAGAGGCTATATGAACATTATCAGTCCACAATTGACGCGTAAATACCTCAAGCAACCAGATCCAATGAGAAAGTACTTTCAAGTATGTTGATGTTTAGAAATGATTAGATTGGCTCTTTATGAGTAGGGCAATGAAAAAGCTTATTTTGATCTCAAGTTCGTGATAGAAAGTAAGAAATCTAATTTGAAACTCATGGAGAATAGTTTAGCATACTTTGTCAATAAATAGTTAGAAAACCCTTGAAGGAAATATTATGTAGGGTATATGAACGGAGAGGTCATTCCCGAAGCTTTATCATCCTAATCGATTTAAAAAGTGTGTGTATCTAGTAGTCTTAGTCATTGCAGTGTAATAGGGAAATCAAGACCTTGAAAGGTAGAATGCATTCTGTTTCCTTAACAAAGTGTGACATTAATTGCTTCTACGTTCATTGCTGAATCAAACTAACCATACTCCATTGGTTGAAGATTAAATTATTAGATTATTAAAAATTATTTTCTGCCCACATGCATCGTAACCTTTACTAAATAGCCTACAGGGAGATTTTTACGATTGATATAATTCAATTTGATCGAATTAGGATATCAACCTCATCACTGCAACCACTACTACTTTCAGAGTCTCTTAGATCCTCCAAAAGGGACACCTTTTATTTTATCGATTCTTAGGAGCTGATAACTTCTTGTCTCATTACTTGCAAAAAGTAAGCGATTCAGGTACTACTTTTGAGGGCATAATACTGGCGCCAAATATTTTGAATTTTTGCGTCAAATTTGGACTATAGATAGGACAGGATGGCATTGATTAATACCATATCTAAGTTCCCTGTATCAACATCAGGCTCCCGAGACGCTTGAAGAGGGAAGTCGGTTGGGCGTCGTACTGCGTGCTAATTTTAGATCTGGGACGAGATGTTTTTCAGGTTTAGCCTATTAGTCACTGGAACTTTGATACGCAAGGTACTGAAGAAAATCCCAGAAACCCAAACTAAACTCTAGTAATTAACCAACAAGTAAAAATTCGCCATCGATAATTTTATTGATTTAATCAAATAATTGATTCCCTTCTATAAACCGTCATTCACAAGGACACTTCGAGGAAGGTTGAATTCAACGAAAATATTACAAGCGCGCAATTTAAACGTGAAATGGGTAGATACAATAACTTGAGGAGCCTATTTTATGAATAATTATAAAACAACCAGACCTTGTTAATGGAATATTAATGACTCTTTATTCAAGAATCAATTTGGAGACCTACCAGATCAGAACATGTTCTACAAGGATGAAAAGAATGTATTTCCAAATAATCCGAATCTACAAATCATTGGGTCCTACGACCCCCAAATGCACTCTAGATTTAATAACAACTACGGAAATCACGTTGGGACTGGCAATTTTCGCATCAGCTCTAACAACCTTCCAAGAGCACCTGGCTATGTGAGTTTATGCAATCTTGAAAGATAAAATGTTGTACACTGTGATTCTTAGAATAATAACATGCAAATAAGTGTTATTAGGGCACCTGGAGAATATGCTTTATTTTGAGTAAAACACTTGTTTTTGATCACAATCCTTCACTCAAAAAATAATTCCTCCATTCAGGTATTATCAAATATGGACTCATGTTATCCGATGGAACAGCAGAGCTCTATCCTCTCAGCAACGATGAATGGCGGTGGTCGATTACTCCCCGGCTACTCGTATCCCGGTCATTTGAGTACAATAATAGATACGCCCCTTGAGCAGTCTCTAATTGGGGATCAGCTTATGTACCGATCGAAATATGATAACAACCACAGTGACAACGCTATTAATGATGAGGAGAAGATACAAAATGATCTCGATATTATGAACCGTGGGAATATAAGCCCAACCCCTGTTCAGAGAATAATCCCAGAGGTGAGCAGGGCTCTAATATCATTCGTAATGAGCGTGTCAATTTATTCATTCTTAAAAGCTCAACAAAGTAAAGATTTTTTATTTAGAGAAGAATTTAAAAATATCCATTTAGAACTAATGTAAGAATAGCAGAAAACTGTTTAAATGCTCACAGAGCGTGAGGCCCCATAAGGGGTGGAGTCCGCTCATTACCATCCGCTGCTTCTATGATTTGAAGGGGGACGACTTAGAATCGTTGATTTTTAACCCAAACTCATCAGGATACGACAACTTTGGTTCATTTGCTAATTTGAATAATCAGCCAAAGTCAGGGTTACTTGACTAAAAGAAATTAAAATAAAGGGGAAAAAGAATAGGCCCCACAGAGTAGATACTTGCTCAATCTATTTTCACATTGTTTATTTCACAAAAGGATTCCAAGCAATTCGATGAAAAGAACCTGGCCAAAGAGAAGTCCATGAAGCAAGAGGAGAGCAAGTCTAGTAAATCTCAGAGAAAACACAACCACGCCTATGTTAATTCTAATTCAATCAACTATCTTAAGCAAATTGAAAAGGTAAATGTTAATGATCTACAAAAAGCTTACCTCTTTTGAGTTGGAAGCTCTATACACGTCTTGTTTTTATCAAGATTCACCTCTCGAAAACAATATTTAAATTCGTACAATATCAAGCTCTAATTTCGAGTTTTAAATAAAAAAGAAAGGTGTATAAAGGCTTAAAATACACTACAATAATAGTAATTGTTCAAAAGAATTTTTGTTTAAGGTCCACTCTACATTAGCATGTATATTTTAGTTCTAAAGAGTTTTCATCCTTCAAAAAAATTACAATGAAAATGATTCAACTCAGTTCTTCACGATGAGTGGAAAGAATTGTTGTGTATTGAATTCTACATGGGGCTTAGGAATGGAAAAATGGGATAAAGAAGATAAGGATTTTATTTATGCTGATCTAAAGCATCAAATGAGCTCTCTGATAATTTCACTCAACTAAGTTTAATAAATAATTCTCGATACAAACTATATTTGTAGATCTGAAGCAATTGAGCTACTTAAGGGCTTATATTGTGTTACCCGTTACAAATGAATACTTTTTTCAAATTTCGTGCAATACTCAAGCATACTTTGAACTCTTCTGATTCATGTGAGACTTTTAAAATCTCTAAAATAAATGTTTATATAATCCAAGAACACGGTTGATTAGCTTAAAATGAAGGTTAAATGATATATTCCAAAAGTTCTTCATACAGCTGAAGCACCCAAACAATTCGGTTTTTAAATAAACGAGCCATTTAACGAATCGTTTAAATGTATTTTATACCAAACACTCCATATAAGAAACACCGAACCTTTTGGGTGTTTTACTTGTACTGTGATTAGGGCGACCAGAAATATGCATAGTAATTTTTTAAATATGCAATTCTTCCTAAAATAATATGCAAAAATATGTATTATCAATAAATTTAACGAATTTATTACAGATTTTACAGCTGAGAAGGCTCAGAATATGCAAAAATATTCTTTCGGCAAATAATATGTCAAAATATGCAAATGCATATTTTCTACTGAGGCCAACATGCAATTTCTTTTATGACATTTATGTGTTTTAACACCTACTCCTTAAGAATATTAAATAATAAAAAATATGCATTTGGTCGCCCTAATTATGATTAAGAACTATCCGATGCTACATGAAAAATATGAATCAAGAAATTGTGAATACAACACATGTAATTGCAAAACCGCAACTTTATTCTCATGCTGTATCTCATTGAGTTCTACTCTAATATTACCTTATATGCACACTCGAGAATATGAGCTATTGTCAAGTGTTGTTTAAATTGAGAAAATGATTAATCCTTTTCAATCAGGAGAAAGATTTGCACAAGCAATTGATGAATATGCCCAGAGAGGAAATCTACCAAGAAGACATTCAGGATTATAATGGGATCATGCAAAAGTCCCAATTCGGACAGTCCCTACAAAACCTACCGTATCATCTCACTCAGAACAACTCAGAGATGAATGAAAATTCTGAGTTCTCTATGAAGATTCCGCCAAAATCTGGTATGTTTTCAAGTCTCTTTTTTGAAATGAAAAAATACTACGAATTAAGAGCCATTCGAGTGTATGAAATGATACCAGTTTTCATTATTTTGATTTAACACAATAGTGAATTAAATTCGTTGATTTGCTTTACAAGGTAAAATCAATCGCAAAATGTTATCAACGTAGCTTATATAAGAATTCATCTGATGGGATCAAGTCATCTCATTTTATTTATATCTAAATATCTTGTAGATATTCCTACTTTTCGGTTGCATAAACCGTAAATGTTGTACATAGTGACCATAGTAGATAGATTTGAAGCGCACGAAAGATAGAGATAGCCTCAGAATTAGTTCTTCATAATTTAAGCAGTGCAATTTCAATAAGCAGTGCACCACTCTACCTAATTATTTTTCCCGTTAATTTACCAAAATGATTGATAGGATTTTTTCACAGGACCTTGAAGAGTCCTTGTGGTCTCGAGCAACGGAATCCAATTTTTTTCTCTGTTTGACTTTTGATTCGTTTTAAAGTCAATCTTATAAGCTTCGAAGCTTACATGTGTTTAGATTAACTATTTCATGTCTGTCCTCTTGAAAAAAAAGTTTTTTTGGTGCGATAAACAAATTCAAGAATAGAAGAAAAATCCTCAGAATTCTTCGACAAATATTAAAATGAAAATTGGTAAATGAGGCAGAAAATCTTTTAGATTTTTAACCCTAGCTCTTCTGAATGTTTGATTAATTTACTTCGAGTTAAGAAAGTCGCTGCAAAGCGCAATAACGGCATCTTAGGTGTCTCTATAGTCAGACCATCTCGTAAATAGCAATTCAACTTCAAGATAAATATGCTATAATATGCCTTTACATAAACCAAGATGGTTTTTATTTAAAACCTCCATCTTATCTTCTCAACTAAAAATTTTACTCTATGATGGTGTTTGGCCGAGACTGCTCAATGATCTATGATGATCACTAATTTTGATTAAGTTTGTTAGATTGAGTTTTTTTCTTTTTGATGAGATTGAACAGCTTTTTGAAACCTTTTAACTGGATTCCGTTGAAATTCTGTTGACTGAGGTTGTTCAGTCTCAGCTCAGACCATCTCCTTTTGGCACAGTCCAAAATGAAAGGCATTTTTAATCGCTCATGAACTCTTTAGCTTTACCGAGCCGAAAATTCCAAAAGGCAGCCCACGTGCAAACTCCAACCCACGCCCGCCAACGCTCGAGGACCGTGAACGTCCTACAATCTGACCTGAATTCAGCTAACGTCAAGACCCTCTCCGAAGAGCTGAAGGCTGAACAAAAGAGGTGTGCACAGCTACAAGCCGCTTTCACCAGCCAACTTAATGACACGAGGGAGTATCTTTTGCGAACCCGCAAGAAGTACCATTCACAGTCAGGGCAGAGTGAAAAGGGTCTGAATTTCATCCCACAGGAGAACTTCCCCTATGCACCTCAGCAGCCAACCAATGTACAACATCAACAACAGATTATGGACAACTTTTACAACTATCAAAAGGCATATCCACCAATCGTTGTCAATCAGGGGTGGGTAAAACTGTTTTTTCTTCTAATTCTATGCTGAAAATGTTCTTTCCTCAAAAAGAAGTTTCGATAAAATCCACGATGACACACAATTATATATTTTTATTGAAAATATTATAACACATATTTTTTCGAATGATATCTAAGGAGCTGAAACTTTCTCCAAAATGAAAAGTTTCCATTTCAATATTTACGAATTGGAGATTGATTTTAGATAGAACTTGCAATCAATATAAAATGAGGAATTTCATTGGTCGAGCAGGATTGAGTGGGAGTGTCTGAACATATGGTTGCAGCGCGGAGAAAAACTAGAAAATTAAATTCAAATTTTGTTTGTGGGATTAGGCTATATCTAGATGAGTGAAATATTTGGCCGACGTCAACATTTACGGCGTCCAAGTTTTAACTTGAATGAGGAAAATATTTAAAGTTTTAGTTTATCGTGAGTTGGATTTTTCGAGTTAAATATTACATGTAGGCCCTTTTTCATAATACAGAACGATTTATATGGGTTTTACAATGTTATAGTCTGCTCGTTGAACAGTAGATCTTTTTTTAACGGCCGGCCATAGTTTGGAGCAAATTTTTTCGGTTCTCATAATTGTAAGTTTGCTTGGGACATTTGAGATTGTTTGTAACTTCTCGGAGATGGAAGTATCTTTGTTTGTTTTGAGTCTGAGGTTCGTATTCGTCTTCTTTGATAACAGAGTTGACGAGAGTCTTCTGAGCCAGATTGAGAGCAACTTGAACTTTTTCAAGAGTCTATGGTAACTGGTGTACCCACCAAACATGTTGATAGGAACCGGTTTTTCGGTTGTTGTTTTTGTTTAGATTTTTGAGAGAACCTTCAAGCCAAAGTCCATGATAGTAAGGATTAATAACTTGTACAGCAATATTCTTAGCTTTTAGTTGTGAGCAAATTTTCTTAACTAAATTTTCAGTCTGTACCTGGGTAGAAAGTTTTTTGTCATACTAGATTCCCAGATCGCTTCTTTGTTTGAGGCTTAGGATTCATAAGTTATGAACCATAAATTAAAGAAACGTATGGTCAGTGATGAAAATCTCTTTATCTGTATTTGCTTTATCTAAATAGTCTTATTTCCATACAAACCTGACATAAATTAAACCCCTATTTTAAAAATACACTACTTACTACTAAACGAGTAGTAGGACTTAATAGAATAGAATATTTTGCAAATTAGGTTTAAATAAGTAAGTATTATAGTCGTGTGATTAGATAAGTGCATTCAACTTAAAATTCTCTAGAATGAAAACTTTAGTTTAATAAAAGTAATACACTTCAATAAAATGACATAATATTTTATTTCAAGTCAACCTTGGATATATGAGGCAGAAAAGCAGAATTTCGATACCCGAGGTTACGGTCAAATCTACCACAAGAACGTGCGAATGATGAAACCAGATTCCAAGTACTTTATGAATCAATACATGATCGATAACTCTTACAGATGCGCGCCAATAGTGAATTCACAACAGGACCTCATGTTTCCCTCCCAAAATCAATTCGTCTCCAATAACCTCTACCAGATGCCTCCACCTTATCTTGGAAATAGGCCGGTTAATTGGAATAATCAAGGCAACTTTTACCTTCCGAGGACCCCAAACGATATGAATCGACAAATGATGTCGAACAAATTTATTTCTATTGATTCTATGCTGCCAAATTGAAAAAAAATCCAACTGTGTTTTTTTGTTTTACAGTTTTCTTATAAAGTGTTATGTTTGTAAATAAAAATAGTTTTTATTTTATTTCTAGAAACTCAACTCTTTTTAAAAATTATATTTTCAATTACATTTTGATGAGTTGCATTATAATTTCACATTTCCGTCAATTCAGGTAGAGCTTAATTTGTTGTTACGACAAATTTCAGAGAAATTATTTCATCCCTTAAAGATTCAAATTTGAAAATCTTTAAAATTACTTATTTCTAATTTCAATAATACAATTTTTGTTTGTCCATTCTGCATTTTCAAGTTAATACCAAAA
The DNA here is from genome assembly GCA_000715275.1 of Gyrodactylus salaris. Taxonomy (NCBI): domain Eukaryota; kingdom Metazoa; phylum Platyhelminthes; class Monogenea; order Gyrodactylidea; family Gyrodactylidae; genus Gyrodactylus; species Gyrodactylus salaris. Next base: position 31,765 of record KL567058.1, read on the forward strand.
AAGTATTAGTCATCATGATGGAGATAGACGAACCGACAAGCTATCATGGCAAAATCTCAGCTCACGACAAAACAGAAATTGAAAGCTCGATGAAAATATTGGAAAAAACCCTCGAATCTCTCACTGAAGAGGACATAAAGGAGCGTGAAAATATCATTCTCTCTCTCGCCAAACTCTACTCTGACAATAAAATGGCCCAGGAACTTGCCGACCTCAATGTCTCTGTCCGCCCATTCCTCTCACACTTGAGTAAAGCGAAATCAGCCAAAATCGTCCGAATCCTCGTCGACCTCTTTCTGGACCTCGAGGCGGGCACAGGCCAAGAGATGAAGCTCTGCAAAGAGTGCATCGATTGGGCAAAGAAAGAACGTCGCTCCTTTCTCCGACAGACCCTCGAGACCCGTTACATGTCGTTGTTGTACGAGAACAAGCGCTACGAAGAAGCTCTCGCTCAAGGCTCCCTACTTCTCCTGGAACTGAAGAAGCTGGACGACAAAGTACTTCTCGTAGAGGTCCAACTCTTGGAGTCCAAGGTATACTACATGCTGTCCAACTTTCAAAAGGCAAAGGGTGCCCTTACAACGGCTAGAACAACAGCGAATGCTATTTATTGCCCACCTAGGCTGCAAGCGACCATCGATTTGGTCTCTGGCATCTTGCACTGTGCTGAAGATAAAGAGTACAAGACTGCCTTTTCCTACTTTTATGAAGCTCTGGAAGGCTTTGACTCCATCAATTCAAACAAGTCAACTAGTGCTCTGACGTACATGATTCTAATGAAAATTATGATGAACGAGGCGGATGACTTGAAGACGATACTGGGCACAAAAATTGCCATGAAACACACCCATCCAGACATTGAAATGATGAAGGAGATGGCGGATGCTGCCAAGGAGCGATCATTATCAAAATTTCTCATCTTGACTAAAAAGTACGCTAAAGCAATCGAAGATGACATTGTAGTCAAGAAGCACTTGAATAGTTATTACAACACAATCTTGGGACATAACCTCTTGAAGTTGATTGAGCCCTATTCCAAGGTGCAGATTGCGTACATTTCCAAGTTGATTAGTCTCCCGTTGGACGAGGTTGAGAAGAAGTTGTCGCAAATGATTTTGGACAAGGAGCTCAATGGGGTTCTCGACCAGGGTCTGGGTGTTTTGGTCCTCGTCGAAGAGATGAGTCAGGATAAGGATTATGAATATTCAGAGAACATAATTCAGAATCTAGGCGGGGTGCTGGACTGCCTATTTGAAAAGTCTAAAAAGTTGGCATAAACCTTTGGATTACGTAAAAATCGCCTACTCTTCTGTGTGAAAGGAGATGGCCTGTTGAAATTTCTTATTGTTGAAAAAAATATAAAAATTTATGCCCAAATATAATACCCTTTTTCTCATTTTTCCACAAGGGATGAACTTTTGTAAAATGTTTTTTTTCAGGTTACCAAAATCACTGTTTTTAATAAAGAATCTAAGGAGATCAAGGTTTCAGAAACAACACGCTTTCAAAAGTTATGTCTTGAACTCGCTAGAAGGAGGATTAAAAAGGTTGAAAACTTGATCTAGCATAAAAATAATACATTTTTATAACAACTATTCATTAGTAGTACGTTATGTATTATAATTGTTAGTAACCATTCGTTATAATCAGAGATTGTTTGAGAGAAGAAAAGATTCTACATCTATTTTGTACATACCATGTGTATTTCAATAAATCATTATTATTTAATTTTTCTAATGAGTCAATGACACAAACAACATTGGGGAGAATTCATTTAGAGAAATATCTGACACTATTCAAAACCATTTCGGATGTCCCCATCAAAGAGAAGAAAGATATCAAAGAATAATAGATCTGAGAGAACTTGGATGGAACAGTTGAGAAAGCCCCATTAAGTAAAGTATGTCAATTTATAAATTATTACTTTGCAAGAGGTTTTGAGTCAAGTATATCCACAAAGAGAAAATAAAAACCTTAGAGTGAGACCAAAGGTTTTATAATAAAAGTTTTATTCAAGTAAAAATTTGGCGCCAAATTCAAAATTTTGCTCCTCAACAGAAAACTCGTTTATCAGATGAGCTAAGAAATTGCTTACAGAATTGACTGTTTTAGGACTAACATTATTGCTATTTTCATTTGAGAAAAAAATCCATTAAAATTTTCGAAAAAATCTTTACTTTGTGAATAGTTTCAAACCCTCCCCATTATAATCCCGGGTATTTACCAAAATAAGAAAAAGATATATTCATCATAATAATACAATAGACCAGTGTACATTTACCGTATTAATATAGGTTTTCAGTATTTCAACCCTAATAATATAGCGTTAATCAATAATTACCAAAATAATACAATAGACTCAAACATTTTTCACTTTTGATATAAAACATGGATATTTTTGCATAAATAATACGAACATTTTACAAAATTTTTTTGGCCATAGATTTAAACCCTATTTTTTCCCCTCTCTTTAGTGAAATTGTTCTTGTTTCGATTTATTTTTTTCTCGAGTTTTTCGACAATTTATCATAAATGTTAACCCTCAATTTGATCAGGAAAGCAGGATGGTTGAAATCTTCTATTTTTCCATTCAGTTTTCTAATTGCAGCAATCATATGCCTACATGAAAATCCATTGTGTTTTTGAAAATTGCAAGAGTATTCGTTCACTATTTTAACTTTTAAGCTCACTATCTTGAATATTTGTTAGAATTGTTTTTCAAATTTCTTTTCAATTTGATCAACTTTCAATTTTTCCAAAAAATAGTTTGTGTATTCAGCTACAAAATAATCCATCAGATCTTTGGCTAAATTAACAGATTTAGAAGATTAAAATGTAATTAAGGAATTAATTGAAATAGATTTTGATAGAATGAATTTCTATATTTAACCTCGGGAAAAATAGGTTGTACAATAGGGTAGTTTCTTTGCACATCATTAAAGATGGAAATGAGGGACTCCCAATCGACGGAATAATAATAGTTGTAACAATGGGGTTTTTGGACAAGACGTTTCGG